>JANHOC010000459.1:135994-154107 GCA_027560235.1 Halcyon leucocephala | reverse complement strand
CAACTAGCCTGGGCTGTGCCCTCATGTGAAGTCTGGAGTTAGTGGCAGTAAAAAGTCTCCTGCTGTGAAAGAGAACACCAAACGGATTTGTTTACTCTTATTTTCTAACATACTTCTTATGCTGGGGTTTTATCCAGTTAAACCAGCAGCTCTTTTTCTCTGTCAGAGATGCAAATATGACCAATAGTTTCATCTAGTGCATGAGTGTGGCACCAGTAAGTCTCCAGTATTACCCCAGTCTAGGACCAGGTGGTAGAGTTTGCTTTGCAATAAACTTTCCATGCTTACCACATCCCTTCTCCATGGTTTAGCATCTCCTTGCTGCCACAGTAGTAAAATAACTGAGCAGCTATTAAGTGAAGTACAAGTGTATATATATTTCAACCAGAGTCCCTTCTCATACTGAGATGTTGATCTGTTCTGTAACATCTTCTTTTCCAGATGGCTACACAGAATGTGCTGCTGGTTTGGTTCACTAATGATTGTATAATGCATTTTAATCTGGCACCACAATTGCCTAGATCGTTCTTACAGATATATTTCTTAAAAGCCAAATAAATATATCTAGTAGTACCACATCATCTGAACGTAATTGGAGGAAGCCACAGGCTTCCTACCTGCATTAATCAACTGTAGATGAGCTTAATTAATCTCTCAGATCTAAATGGAGAATGAGAAATGAGAGCTATTTGCTTGAAAGCCAGTATAGCAGGCTTTGAAAACATAAGAGCTGTCCTGTTTGCAGGTAGGGATGTGGAATGATTGGTGCCTTGCTTAAAAACTCTTCATCTCTGTGAAGGAAACACAGTCAAACACTTGGGGCTTGGTTTTGTTCCAAAACATAATTTCTCTCCCAAGACAGAAGTTGCCTGAAGCTCAGCTGTGTATATGAGGGTCCATCACTAATACCTTAACATTACTTAGCTTCTTCACTAACTCTTCATCTCTTAGTTCCTAGGAGAGTAAAAGTAAATGTGTCATTTTTCTTCATGTTTTTTTCAAATCTCTAGGGGCTAAAAGGGGTAGGATGATAACAGGATACCCAAGTACAGTCTTCTTCTAGGCTGCCCCATTTGACAATGTCTCTATTACAATTTGAGTGGCTGAGGTGAAGCTTAAATAGAAATATCCATTGTAGCTGAAATTCAGATAAATAAAAAACTATGTTAGCTAACAGGATTTTGTGCCTTAAGTGTAAGACAAACAAGTGCCCCCTTTCATAACAGTTTAAACTTCTCTCATATTTTTGGGGGAGGGTAAATCTGCCAAACACTGTTAGGGAGCTGGCAATTTCAAATTCAGGAAAGGGAGTCGTCTTCATCTTCTTCCCAACACAGTTGGTAGCTTCCTTGTGCTAGCAGATTCATGAAAGTTAAATCCAGGGGGTTAATTATTTTATCCAGTCAAACCAGTCTATTGTGAACTATTAGAACTCATGGACTCTGTAATTTCTGCTTAGCCAAAGTACGCTTTCCAGCGAGGCCTCCATGGTTACTTGGACGAGCTGCAAAGACAGAAAACCCACCACTTCCTTTAATATTTCTTTCCAGTGGTTAGTCACTCTCACTGTTGCAAATTTGTGCTCTACTCCTAATTAGAACTTGTCTGGCATCAATTTCCAGCCAGTGGTGTTGCTGGGCGCAGAGGTGGATGCCTCCTAGGTCTCTCACACTTGCTGTCACGTAATTGATTTTTCATGAACATCTCAAAGCGAGACTGAAATTAGCCCTGCAAAGCAATAGGAGACATGTTGGATCAGGAAGCCTTCCTGCAAGATACGAAGGTAATTTTTTTATCCTATTTATTCTAATATTTTATCGAGCTTTGCGTCAGGTTAGTGGATACTCTTCAACCGTGACTTCCTCCGAGGCAGCACATTGTTGAGAAATACTGAGAAAATATATTAATCATTTGGCCTCTAGCACACTCTGCTCTCATTCTTTCCCTAGCACATTGTCACATTTCTCAACAGGATGGTAATCAACATGCAATTTCGCTATCTCGCTGATGGTTCAGACACACATAATCCAGATCTCTGTTCCACAGACGTGGGCTTGTAAAACTGGTGCCTCTGGATTGCTTTAGGCTCCTCTGCATGTAGGTATACATTCCTTCTATGTGTAATCTCATTGCATAGGCGTAGGGATGCTCTCAGGCACTACATCTCGTTTAGATAATAGCATTAGTTGATAGCAGGAATTGATTTACAAGGTCCCTTGATGTTTCCTTTAAATGGATCATTAACGCACTTTATTTATTTTTAAATATTTGCTCTTTAGGTCTAGTTGTAGCTCTTCCCATATGGAACTTGATAGAGTTTTACAGATCAAAACCCAAGGAATAAAAATGAAAGACGAGTTCCACCAGTTTTGATGGTAATTTGGTAACTAATGGTACCCAGTATATTCCCTTACACGTAAGAAATCCAAAGTGACTGAGAATCTCTAAAGCCTTTTTCCGAAGAGAGGCCAGTGGGGCTGTAAATTTGTTCCTGAGAGATTCCCTGGTTCCGGGTGCAGTTTGTAGTCAGAAGGATCTAGTGATGGCATCCTAGAAAGGGCAAGCGCCAGTAACTCAGATTTTGTGCATCCCACATATTCCAGCCTTGGTTCTTCTGCTCTCCCACACACAAAGTATGTATTCCAACGTGGAGTCTGTTTCTTTCTGCTATTGGATCTGTTCCACTTACTTTAAATAAAGGTCTTAACTCTAGAAATGTTGGCATGTCAGAAATTGGTTTCATTCTGAGTCAGAAGAGAGCATATTTCAACATTTCCTGTAGATCAGAATTAAAGGATAACCTTGTTGTGGAAAATTTCATAAGTAGATTTGAAAGGATTTTAAAAAATATGTTTTCTCATTTTTAGATTCTTTCCACTATTAGGACTTCTACCGAAATTTAATCTTGCTTTTAATTATCAGGGCTAATTACTGAGACAGATTTCTGCAGGGCATAGCATCCCCATTACCGCTGCTGCACCTTGCCCAGCAGTCCTGCATGTCTTCCCCATGACTGCACCGATGGACCGAACTTTTAAGGTTGACCATTATAAACAGAACATCAGCAGAAAAGAATCCATTGCGTGTGTTTTGGTGAAGTTAAGATTAACTTCAAAGTACTAGCATAATACAGAGTGAGTGGGAGACCTTTTATCAGCAGGCAGCCCCTTTTTTTTTTTAGTTCAATAACATAGTATGTGAAAAGATCATTAGCACCGTGCCCATCTCAATAGTAACTGTAAAAAATAATGTGGGGTGACTTGTTTTGGTTTTTGGGTTTTTTTTCCCAAGTCATAAGTGATACAATAACAAAAATTTGATTAAAATATTCATTCCAGAAATCTAGAACTCTGAACGTAACCCTTTTAATCTTCTCAGCTGCCTTACGTGCCAGAGGATACTGCTCTCTCTGTGGGTGGGTGGAAAAAAGAGTTGCACTGAGGTCTAGGTAGGATGCCAAATGTCAGTGCTGTCTTGGAAGCACCTTTATTATCAGTGATAGCTTATCTGGTCTCAGATAAAGCAAAATTATCCAAAACATCTTAGTAAAAGTATCTGTTTCTCTTTCCTCTGCTAAATGGCAGCTTATTGATTTTTCACTGTGCTATTACAGTAGCAGAATTTGAAATGTTTTGAAAACATCCCTTAGAGCCACACAACAATAATTAACAGCATAGCAAGTGCTGAGCAGCAAGTAGCTGATAATGACAGAGTCTAATGTCGACTGAATGCAATTAATCATGGATACTACCCATAGAGCCTTGGATTTATACTCGGTTATTATAAAGCACTGATGAGGTCCCCTCTCGATCTTCCACAATGTATGTATTAAGGGTATCTCTTTGCCATAAGCGGGAGAAAGCTGAAGGAATGCTTTGAGACTTGTGTTTCTTAATATGTTTACTATCGCTCGGTTCTGCAGTCAGTGGCGGGGATTCTCCTAGGAGGGCAGCAGCACAGAGAAGCAGGAGCAGTTCAAGCCTCTAATCTCTCCAGCAGACGAGACAGCGGGCGATAGATACCGATGCACAGTCCCAAAGTGGCAAAGAAGTGCCAGGGTTTTGATGCAGGGTACCTTGACGTAACCTGAAAACAACCTTCCGTTGCCCATTTTCAGTTCAGGGTAAGCAGCTGTGCTCAGCGCTCTGTGCATACCACTGGCTTCATAATTCAGACAAAATGCAGGCCTGCATTCTTTTCCTTCTCTTTTGTTCCTGCCATCGTGTTCCACTTGATCAGTCCACTCTAATAGTTGTTTGGCTTTTGACAAGTGACTAGACTCTTAACCCTGAAGTGAGTTCGGAGCAAGTAAAAGGGCACAGGGGTTTGTCATGTTGCAGCATATTTTTAGTTAGGCCTGAAATGGGTCTAACGAAAAATGGACGGGTGCAGTGTTGGAGCGTAAGAGGTTCCGCGGACATAAGGAAAAACTTTTTCACTGTAAGGGTCATGGAGCTCTGGAACAGGCTGCTCAGAGGGGTTGTGGAGTCTCCTCTGGAGACATTTAAAACCCACCTGGATCTGTTCCTGTGTGACCTGCTCTAGGTGATCCTTGGACTAGATGATCTTTGGAGGTCCCTTCCAACCCTTATCATCCTGTGATTCTGTTAAACTCTTTGTGGATGAGTAAAGAGGATCTCAGTATTTAGAACTGTATCTCTCCAAACTTGATTCAAACACAACTCATCATCTCCCCTCATCCCTAAGTAAGGAAACAAGGTGGAATAATGACTTTGAAACTGAAGCATAGTACATATGCTTTCCTAGTCCTTAAGGAATTCATGGTGGAAAGACCCCCCATATCTCCCTCTCTGTGTTCAAAAGATAAGTCTGCTTTAACTTCAAAATCAAATGTCAGAGAATAACTCCACTGGTAATCAAGGCATGTGGCTGATGAAAGATGTGGTCATTGTCAGGCTGACCAAAAGTCTTAAATACACTCTGAAATGTTCCGTTGAGCATAGCAAGTGAAATTACTGCTTGAACCTTCCTGCTCTTTGTCACCAACCAGTTCAGGAGTGCAAAGCTGCTGCTGAAAGCAGATCATCTTCAAGGACTTGCAAGAAAATATGCAGCAACAAAACACTTTTGGCCTCATTATCTTCTAAGAAGAGTGAATAACGTTGGTTGATAAGGGTGGAAAGGTTCTTCAGGACTGACTCTGGGCTTTCAAAACTCATTGGTGGTGAAGACACACCTATAGAGTCAGATCACTTTCTTGTTGCTGCCATCCACTCCTTTTGAGAGTTCACAGGGAGCCTGTGGAGCACACGGACATGAAACGTTACCTAAGATGAAGGCTTAATTGGATTCCATACCTGATCTGACACTTCAGCAAAAAGTAAAAACCTCCACTGAAGTGATGTAGCTGAAACAATGGTTCCATGGTTGACTTTCTGGAATTGTCTTTAGAAGTTCATTTTCTGGCTGTAAGTGAAATGGACAGTGTTATACAGTTAGGCAGGTGGGAAACCAAAAAAATCATATTTTCTTTTCCCAGAAAAATAATATTTTGAAAAATCATCCATGCCCCCATAAATAATAAGCAGAACTAATAGAAGTCAGCAAAATAATTCGTCATTGTGTCTTGAGTAAAGGGAAAATTTTAATTATGCAGGATTTAATTTTTTTTTTTCAAGGATGGTATTTGTCATGTGTCATTCCAGTCTGATTAAAAGTAGAAGACATCTTTAAAGCCAAAGATACCTGGCAGCTGAAATGTTCCTTTTCTCTTCTATCACCTGCCATTTTCTGACTTCTTGGAGTTTTTTCTAAAGGTAGAACTCAGTGCAGAGCTCCTGAAAACAGGAGGACTATCCAGGCATTTTTTCTTTCATGGGTATCTTCTTTATTTTAGTCCTAACTGGACTGAAATCTGTTAGTTTTGCCACTGGTATTTGTGGAGGCACTAATGAGAGGCTTTACTGGATCAAAAGTCTGCGTACCTATCATCAACATAGGATTCATATTTTTCCTTATTTGCATTTCAAAAAGTATAAAAAGTGGAGTGCTTGTTCAAGGCGAGGAGTTACGAAGTGTCCGTGACATACTAGTTATACGAGCTGTTTATTTTCTGCCTTATCACTTGTTATTAGGACTTATTTCACTTCTCTCCATCACGGAGCAAATGCCAGGTGAGCAGCATTTTCTGCCACCCCTGGAAACATTGTCCCTTTACTTCTATACGAGTGGCTGCCATGAGTCGGAATTAATGACTCTCTCTGTGTGTTATGCTCATGATGGACATTAAGTCTTCCAGGTATAATTTTCTGTAAAGAAAAGTCATTTCATTTCCAGCTGAATAGGCACTCTATCATACTACCCAAGTCAAACAAAGTTATGATTTGGCTTTTTGCCAAGCTGTGTGATATAAAAAGGTCATATTTTTAATAGCTTTGTACTTACATGGTAATCAAATTTGTAAGCCTGGAGAAATAAACTACTTGAATATATCAGTGTTCCCCGTGCATGCTTAACCAGTGCTGTTCTGTTCACATGGTCGCCTTCCCCCGTGCCGCACCAGCAGAGCAGACTGGCTTTTGCTCATACCTCGCTTATTAGCTTTGTACGTTAAGGTGTAACATACTAGTCACATAAGAGCAGGAGTAGCCAATTCAAACTATTTCTTGCTAAACTGCTGTTTTGAGGACTAAATCCAAAGATACCGTTCTCAGCCAGATGTCTGCAGATAGACAGACAAGGTTGCCTTGCGGTAAACCTGGGTGCACGTGTGTTAATAACTCGCTCAAATCAACAATAATTAGGAAGAACACCCGCTTTTAAAAGTCATTTTTCTTCTGCCTGACTGGGCATTGCATCTGTGGGAAATGGATGCTGATTACATGCAAATGGAATTTCTAAGGTTTTCTTGTGTTTCATTTTTTAAGATAGACATGCCCTGTTGGGCATCGGGAGCAATCCAGCTCGGTTATCGTTCAGCAGCTGCATGTCAAAAACAAAAACCAGCCGTGAAACCTTGAGAAGTCCAGGGGAAAAGAGAAAATTTTGCATCAGCACTCGGGCTATCTATCCTCTTAAACATCAGATTAACCCGAGGTTTTTATGATTTTATAATAGCAGTTGTTCCGAATTGGCTTAGAGTCAAGGTGCGATCTGACTGGTGAGAGGAGATGGATTATTAACCCGTAACACAATGGCTGGGAATTGGGGCTGCCAGACAGGACCCTTAGTGGCAGGACCCTTGATGGCTTCTCGATGACGAGCTTTTTGTCTGTCTCAGGATAGCCGAGGCCGGTTGCAGTAGCCACACTGCTTTGCTAATGATGCCTTTCTTGGTCATTGCTTTCATTGACCTTTCCCTTTTTCTTTCTCGAATTTTACTTTTCCTGCAATTTGGCGGTCAGCGTTTGAAGCCTACAACCTCTGGTCGTGCTTCTTGACCTGTACAACAAGGCAAGGCTCAGATCCTAACCAATATTTTAAGCAATGTCTCTTACATTTAATTGCTAAAAATGGTACTAGATACCATTAGCATTTAGTCAGAAAACATAAGCAATATTGTCATGGAGACAGAAATCTTCCTTACCTGTTGCAGATTTCGTTGCAACAGTGCGCTGCTAGAACCGGACTTTATGTTTTGACTATACATCATATGCCACAAAATTTGAAGCTGGATTACCTAAAAATGTTAACTTAAATTGCATTGTTAAAAGAGGTGATGTAAATCCCGTATTGCAAATCGAAGCCGTCTGCGTTGGATTTAGCTTAATTCATTTTGGAAATGTAGAAATAAAGAATTGCAGTGCATTTTAAGTAGCAAACTTAAAAAGCTCATTCAATGTAAGCTAGTTGAGAATAGTTTGTACTTCCCTCTGTCTACAACACGTCCTCTGATAAAAAGGGCTTCCTTTCTACTCAGGACTCACCTCTAAAAGACACGCATTCCTGTCAGCTCCAGCGTGATCTAGGTCCTCTCCTGCAAGTGCTTTCACAGAGCAGGGAACCCCAACCCAGCCGAGCATGCTGCTCCAGCTAAGCACAAACCTGCCAGCTTGGACCTGCCAGGGGCTGGGGACCCTGCTTTGCCTTTTGAGTCACTAGGTCACAGAAGCAATGGCTTTCGTGAAGTGAGCCTGCATAACTTCGGAAATTATCTATTTGTGGAGCATTAAATGAATGCTTCAATGTGTTTGACAAAGGTTCTTCAGAAGTAGGGTCTTTGGGCGTCCATTGTGAAACGGGGAAGATGTAGTGCATTTTAATTTTTATTCTTCTTTTTCTTAGCTCTCCAGTTTGTAGCCATAATTTCTTCCAATCTCCGTTTTTTCTTGATTACTGAACATTCTTAAATACAGCCCCCAAATCAATACTTTTGGTTCAAAGGCCTTTTTCTCCTTTCTTTGAAAAGAAAGTTGTTCCTGTGCCAACTTATTCTAAGGTAATTCCAGTTTCAACTAATTATCAAAAAGTAACCTGTGTCATCACATAGAAAAAAGAACTGAAGCAGAAATATCAGTTTGAAATCAGGGATCACAAAATTTTAACCCATATGAAATGGTGTCGTAGGCATAACTACATTTCAGGTTCTTTGAGTTCGTGTTGCCGTGTCCATAATAAGGTCACCATCTTCTTGGTGATGAGGACAGGTACTGAACATCAAATGATAATTCTCTCCAGATGCAGTGATGAACATTTACAAGACAATATTTTTTTCCCTGAAGATAAATTTAAACTTGCGCTGCTTTGTTCCAACAAGAGATGCTTCAGGACTGGATTGAAATCTTTGAGAAGTCATTTTTCCCTTAAGAACAGGGGAAGTCACCTTCTGATGCTTTTAGCAGAATGAATGAGATCTCTGAGTGAAGATCTGAATCAACAAAAGGCTGGTTTTAAATGCTTCCTCTGTTTTGTACAGAGGAGCCCGGTTTGTGACTACTCTGCGGGCAGAATGGTTGTGCACAGCCAAACAACAGCCCGTGACACTGACACATCACTCGTGCGGCGGCTCCGTTCTGAACGAGGTGATTGATTGCAGTCCACTTGCAAGGGGTATTGCGGATTGACTCAGTGTGTGGCTGCAGCCAGGCAAAAAAAATGGAGCTTCAAAAATTTCCTCTTTTAAATAGTGTCACCTCTGACCTGCTGGCTGGGCTGTGGCTGAGTGATCAGAAGTGTGGACTCTGACCTACCGCCCAGGCTCTGCTTGAATGATCAGCAGCTGATGCATCTGTCTGTGGGAGAAAGTCTTGTGAAGCCAAGTGTTGGGATATTTTACATTTTCCTACGTTTTGGTGCATCTCCCCAGAGAATCTGTGCCTTAGTGACCCGTGTGCCATACCTGAGATGTGATGTGATGAGTTTGCCTTTCCAAACCCTTGGCTTGGTGCCTGCTCTTTCTCCTCTCCTTGGACTGGTGCTGCAGGACAGGAATGGCACATAAGCAGCAAGGAGGTGTTCTGTGAACTGGTGGTGACAGAATCCCAATACAATCAGTCAAGTAATTGGACTGAAACGGCAATGTCATGATGGACCCACTTCTAGTGCCTTCTGGCAGAAGCCTCCACTGTCTTCTGGGTCCCAATCTCAACCAGACAGACATTACAAAATAGGAGAAATAAGGTCATTCTCTGAAACTTCCATGCAGAAAAGTGTCATTAAAAGCAAACTCAGATCTCTACCTGCTTACAAGTGCAGAAAAGAGGGGATTTTGTTCTCTCTCTGCAGCCGTTATCCCTGTGCAGCAACTGGAGCGTTCAGACAACCGCAGATTGCCCTCCCAGCTCGTGACCTGGGACTCCCTTAACCCAGGCAGCATGCTTTGTGCAGTTAGCCAGCCCGTTAGCCTTCAGCTCACCAAGACACTACCCCAACATAGCAATGTGGAGAAGCCAGAGCTTTCTTTGGGTGTCTGAGAAGGTTTTTGGGGTTTTTTTATTATTTTGGGACTTGTCAAACTTGGCTGGGAACAAGCTGTAATTCATAAGCAGCACGTTGTGTGCACTCTGGCAATGGTAAAAGTGGTCGAAAGGTTGTCTGGAAGTCATGGAGGAAAAGGACAGCAAAAGAAATAGGACATTTACATAATTAAGTCAGTAAAGAATAAAGGAAGGCCACGTGAGTGTTCAAGCCTGTGTGCCAACATACCTTTTCTTTATATTCCCTTTAATGTTAAACAAGGGATGTATCATTGGAAAGGCAGGTTGATTGGCTGTGAAAACATCAGTTAAGCATTAAAGAAAATATTCAGTGAGCATAAAATTCAGAAATGCATAAATCCATAACTTTGTAGGATATGAAAAGGAATCTAGTGTTGCATTTTCCTGCCTCTTACAAACTCTGTCTCTTTATGGGCGGTTCCAGGGAACTGACTGTGGAGAATGGGAAAACAAGAGGTTTGAGTATAGCAGGAGGTTAGAAGGTAAGCACAGGGACAAATAAGCAGGGGAACCTTCTGCAGGTCCCAGCAAGATGGAAAAACTGGCAGAACTGTGTTCATTATGCGATGAGAACCCGTAGCGTGGGCAGGGACTTGGTGGAATACAGGGAAGAAACCTAAAATGTGAGATTTCCAAAGGCACTGGAGGGGATGAATGTGTGCTCGACCCTTTAAAACTGCTGCACCGTCCTTGATCTTAACAGTTTGACGTTTCCTCCTGTTTAATACCTGTAATATAGACTGCAGTCACTGAGACTGAAACATATTGTTGGGATGTGAAAGGGCAGTGCCCGAAGTCATCCTCCCCACTACCCTTCCTTTTTCTTACCTTTCCCCTGGGCCAGGTGGAAAAGGACAAAGCCAAAACCTTAACTCATTAAATAACTGGCACATACGACTTTCCAGTATTTCAGATGTATTTCAGGCATGTTCTTTGCTGTTTCCAGTGCAAAGTGCATTTTTGATGGCTTGTGTGGCTGTGAGTGGCTCTCTCCCGAGGTATCTGACCAAAAGCAATGCTAAGTTAAGGCAAGGTAGACGTAAAGGGGAAGGGATGGTGAATACATGTGTATGTTGAAAGGAAGGTGTGCAAATTAATTTTTCACATTGCCAAATCCATAGTCCCAATGCAGGCTAAAGGTCGAGGTCTAATCTATTTCTAGTGTATTTTACACAACTCCATTAAAAGGTTCTCTGAACAGAAAGAGAGGGTGCTGCCAACAGTATGAGGAACAGCCTGCCCCTGCCTCCCCCAAGCACGGAGCAGGGCAGGGTTTACAGCACTGAGCATCTATGCAGCTAATTGTTTGCCTGTAAAAGTCAGATAGTCTGCGTGATAGTGCAAGTGATGTGTATCTAAACTGGAAGGGAAGTCTCCTACTGATTCCTTAATTGCGTTCATTTATACGGCCAAAGAAAGAAGTTGTTCTCTTAAGACTGTGTAATTCTGGGCATCCTATGTATGCTTTTCATCGGGGAACAGACTCCAACCCGGTGAAAAAAACGAGCATGAGATCTGGGAAGGAACTGTCATACTCTGGAATAAAACATTTCAGTAAACAAAGCCAAATGCTCTCACCCAGAACCAAACTCAAATGGTGTTGTGAATGTGCTTCTCATTGTTTGGATCAGGCTGAAACAAGAGCTATCTGGGAAGGGAGTATCTGTGTTTACAGCCCTCTGAGAAACAGAGTCACACAATGGAAAAAAAGAAGAACAAAGCAATAGATGGGGGGGGAGATGGGGGGCAGGGACAGGGTACGGTTTCTTGTGCTTGGTTTCCCTTCCTTTTCTACTTAAATATTTGTATTGCAAGACTGAGACAGCAAATGGTTAATAGCCAAAGACAAAACCCACTGTGACCGTCAGGTCTCGGTGCAATCATCAGCAGAACTAGCTATTCTAGCCAATTTAATAGCTTGAAAATGAACTCATTAGTGGTCTTTTATCAGTGGAAAAAAGTCTATTAAATCCGGATGTGTGAAGAAGCAGTACAGAGGCTCATTTCCATCCCACTTGTGACCTGAACAAATCAGAGAAATGCTTTTCAAGGAACAGGGTCAGGCTTGACTGCAATAAGGTATTTTCTACACACAGCACCCAACTTGTATCTTTCCTTCAAGTTTCTGATGCAGTTAATTTTAATTTACAGTCTATTTGTCACTCCCCACATCTTTTCCTCTTGCCTCCTTCCCAGTACCGCTGTCATACATAAACATGTGGACTGTTTATACTTTATAAAGAGAAAATGTACTACAGTCTGTTGGATTTCTTGATATACCTGCCCAGTAATAGCCCTCGGGCTCTGAGAGCCTCTGGATTCTACTGCTCACTGCCCAAGGCAATAGGAAAGATTCAGATCCTCATCTGGAAACTAAGGACCGCAGCAGGATTATGTGGATTTCCATCATCTTGGGATCTAGCCAGAGCCATGGGCAAAGGCAAAACACGCTCCCATCTTCTTTCTGCCCCGCTGATGAACAGAAAGCCCAATGAGACCTGTTTGAGATGTACTTCCCCCAAAAGAGGCAGAAATGTTGTTTCTGTCAGGGTATCAACGTTACTCTGGGGTTGTGTCTTAAAATTCTATATAAACAACTATTTCTCTCATTTTTGCTTCTGACATGAGGCACGACGTTGAGAGAGCTAAGGAACCTGAGCCTGAGACACACATTCCCCTCAGAAGGTGGTACATCTGTGGGATGATGTTGTCAGGCAGCTGTCGGCCTCTCCACAACAGTTTAGGATGCCTCCGAAACCCTCAGCCTCGAGGAGATGAGCGCTTAAGGATTGTTTGTTGACAGAAATACTCAAAACCCACCTCCTGTCTTGGCAGGAACGAGTTAATCATCATCTTTCTAGGACTAACTAACGCTTTTGGACCACTCGATTTGCCCAGCGAGGGCTGGCGTGGTTCCTAGGGAGCTGCGGAGCGTGCCCACCCCGCGTACCCAGGGGCAGCCGCTGCCTTCAGCGCTGCGGGCACACGCTGCTTCGCTTCTTCCTTGCAACTCTTTGGTCAAAAGTTAAACTCCTAATGGAATTAAACTTTTTTTTTTTTTTTAATTTAATTCCAGACATTTTATGCACATGTATTTAAACTTACATTACTTAATAATATACTAGGATTACTTAATGGCCTCTCATCCTGCCCTGAAACATAACCCTATTATTCTAGTCTTAGCTCTCTTATGAATAGAAAATCCCAGCTATGGTAAATTTCCTTGAAATGGTGCTGGGATTTTGCAGTGAGTCTGTGGGCTAGTTTGAGACCAGCAAACTCATTTACTGTTGTCTGTTAAGCCAGGCATGAATCACAGATCTCTGGGGTGAAAATTCACTTTATTAACCCCCTGGGTCACCCAGCTACCACGGCAACGGCTTTCTGCAATGAGTAACTCCATAACTAAAGCATCAGCCACATGAAATCCAAATCTCTTGATTAGAACAGGGGCTGGTAAACCTCAGACCGGGCACATAAATACTTCCCAGAAGTTTGTTTAGCTCTTAGCAGAAGCTGTTCTCCTTCACTTGCTTTGAAAGGAGCAGAATTGGAGATTGTTCCCCAGCCTGCTTCTCCAGCCCAGAGCCAGCCTGATAACTTGATTCACAGGGTCTCAACCTCACGACACAGCCCAGCAGTTCTCCTGTCATTGCCTTGCGTGCTCCCTCCTGCATGCCCGTGTCCTGGGGGATGCCCTGGAGTCCAGGAGGTCTGGACATGTTATTACCTTGTCTTGTAGGTACCGTAAGGTTTGCTGAGAGCTTAACGTTTATTGTGCATCAGAAGAGGAGACACGAGGGATGCTTTATCCCATGCAGTCCAAACTCACATAAATTTGGGATTAAGACTAAGTATTTATTTAATATTTCAAGGTAAGCAGAAATCTCATTTACCTAGGGAAAAGGTTCCACCCTCTTAGGTCTTCTGAAGTCCAGTTTAATTGCCGTGTCGCTCTCAAAGACATAGAAAAGGTCACAACATTGCAGGAATATGGCAAATGATTGTAACAGGGAGAATTCTTTGAGCAAATAAGTGTCTGTCTGATTTAAGGTGTTAAGATTTGTGTCCCTGCCCAGCAGTACGTGTCCTGCAGCCGGGTGGGCTGTGGTGGAGCCCTCTTCGACAGGTCCCATTATCCCAGAGCATCGCTCGATCTGCTTTCTCGCTGAAGCTTTTGACACACTGTAAATTTGTTTGTAAAATTCCAGTGTGCTTTGCTTAGCACATCTATAGACGAGCAGATGTGTGCGTTTGTTGCTAAGAAGTAATTTTATGTCATCCGAAGTCCCATTTTTGTGTTTCTGAGTCTTTCTCCACACATCACTGGGAATGTTAAACTCTCACAAAGCAAGGGGAGAGAGCCATTTAAATAACACGCATACAGATAACATGCTGGCTTTTATTCTTTGTTCTCAGGAAGTATGTACTGTATAAGAAAAGAACATGGTCACCTATCCCCTTACTGGGGAAACTGTCATTCCTAATTCATTTATACAGGGTACTTAAGATGCCTTGAGCAAACTAAAATAGCTTTAAAGGAAAATTAATCTAGTTTGACTGGGGAAAACTAGGATTTTTTTTCTAGAAGTGTAACACATTTGTTAAAGAAAGAGGTCATGCTGCTTTTTTTAGGCCCATTTGGGAGGACCTGATAAAACCCTTTGCTGTGCTTTCACCTCCCCATGGTGGGAGGATGGCAGCCCAGCTAGCCACCAAGCACTGTCCAAGTCAAAGCAACGGGGTGGATGCTTCTGTCGTTGCTTGTGTTTAGTTTGGGTCTGGACTGGGCAGCACTGGGCAAGGTGAAAGGCGATGTCCTGCCCCACTGGGATGCAGAGCCCCTCATCCTTGCCTACTGGAGGGAGAGACACCTGAGCAACCCGACCCCGATGGTGGCAGGGTAGCGATGTCGGCTTCGGATGTCTCCTGATAAAGCAGTTGTGAACTGAAGGAGCAAGCCCACTGAGCCCGAGAGGGAGGACCAGGCTGGCAGGGTTATGACTACCGAGAGGCTGAACCGCTCAGGAGTTTCCCATGGCAACTCTACAGGATGTTATCTGTTGGCTCTGCTGGGACTAGGTGTGTTGAGCAGACACCTTGAAGGGCAGAGTTTAACCTCTTCTCTGCAATGGAGTTGCTGAAGAGGTGTGCATTGGCTGAGAATGACTACTCAGCCTTGGCTTCTTTCCTTCTCTGCCTTTTTTCTGGTAAAGATTTTTACTTTATTTCTCTGTGAATGAGATGGGATTTTTCTAGGGATGCTAGTGAGTACTTTGCAGAAATTAACACACTATTATCATTAAACTCACTAATTTACTCTTTTTTTGGAGGGGGGAGAAACACAGCGTTGACGTACATGATGGTTCTTTGCTTCTTGTTCTATACAGTGCTCTCTGTCAGCTTGGGAGCAAAGTCAGTGTGCTGCTCCTCCCAGTTAACTGGGATTAGTTAATGGGTCATGTGCCGCAACAGCAGCCCTTCTTTATGTGGCTAGTACTACACAAGTCCACTGGTTTTACAGTGATGTTTAATGATGTCTTTTAACAATAATGTCACTACTTGTAGAGGTTTTTCCTATAACTTTGAAAAGTGCATCAGTTTCTTTCAGGGATAATTTTTGTCATCTGTATTCATGGAAAAGATTTCGACTTTTGTCCTGCAAATGTATTCCAGGGAAAAGTAAGAGACACAGTCAATTTTGAAATTGCAAATGTAGGTAAAAACCACAAAATCCCAAGACGTATGTTTTTCATTGCCTATATTAAAGTTCTGTAAATGTGTCGATGGGGGAAGAGTTCTTCTTTGTTAAAAGAGAATTGCAAACTTACGTGATCTCTCATTTAAAAAACCTCTAAATATTATACTGGTTGTTAAAAACCCTATTTATAAGCAAGGTGAAGAGACTGCAGTGATTACTTAGGAGCTAAGAAAAGATTCCAAATTCTATCCTGGCATCACTAAAAAATTTTTTTTTGGAAAACATTGAGATAAAAGCTTTTTAGAAAAATAAGGGAGTTTGTCCATACACGTATTTAGAAGGAAAAAAAAAAAAGAAATCTGGACTATATATGCAGCATCTCTTCATTTCCTTATATCTTTTCCATCTTTTTTTCCTTATAGATTTACAAATTGCCCCACTGTAGAACATCACATGGATATTTAGGGATAGGCATTGGAACATAGCTATGGTATTTATTCTGGTGGCTCACCCCAAAAATGCAAAACGTGAATCCTCCCAGAAGTCCGTGATGGTTCTCATCCCTGTAATGTTGTCTTCTTCAGAAACATAAGTAACCTGTATACGCTAACACAGCTTCACTATTACACAGGCTGCACAGGTTGTACTACACATGTTGTGCTGGTTAATATGTTAGATAGCAGCAGGACAAAAATGGGTATTTTGTACACAAAAGGCTTTGTGGGTTCTGATTTGAATCCTCTAAGATGCCCATGTTTATACACCGTGGCTATAAGAGCATGATGTTCTTAAAGAAACTTTAAAGAAGCCTTAAAGAAAGGCTGGCATGGTCATCCTGAAGGTCATATCTTCATAGTTAGTAATAACAGATTTTGAATGCAACCTAGTGTTATTTTAAAGTGATTATAAGTATGGAACGGTGTTTATAGTTTCTTGTCCAATGAGCATCTCATTATTGCAGTAACACCAAACACATCAGTTCAAATACACTCTCTCTGTCCCTTGTTCTGCTGACCAACTGGTCGCTCCCTGTGCAGTTCAGGACATGCTTCCAAAAATGGACCTTTTGTTCTGCTCTGATGGGAACTGAGCCGACAGCATTAGTCTGTCTGATGAGATGGGATTGAACAGTTGCAAAAATCCCCAAACAACGGCGAATTCCACCTCATAAAAATAAAATAAAAAATAAATAAATAAAAAATAAAAGCATCTCATTAGTTCTCTGCTGCCATTTCCTGCAGGTTATCAGCTTTGGAGCACTCCTTTGAAGTGTCATATAGCTGGGTTTAAAATAGGAAGCAGTGATCTTGGAACTTTTGAAGAATATTGGCATTTTTCCTTTAACAAATTAGAAGCTGAAGGAAGGCAATTGAAAAAAAAACTCCTGTCATGTCTCTCCTCCCTGCTTCATCAAAATGCTGTCCTTTAGACAAGATCTTTCAGGGATATACTATCTCCTGTCTGTCATCACTTATACCGTAGAGAAGCACCTATGAAAAGCTGAGGAAAGCAAAGCTATTCCAGCAGTCTGCAGACTACTGTAAGTACTAATACGGTCATGTAAAGACTCCTAAATAAATTACAATGATACTGAAGAGATGACAGTAGCACCGCGATGACTTACATTTCTGAGATCCCAATGTCAAAATTTTCTTGTCGGAGAGATGAATTTCATAAAACTGCTATAGACAGGCACAGAAAATGTAGTAGCTGTGAGTCTTGTGTTGCACCTTTCTAATAAGGCTGAGCTTTGATAAAGTCATGGCACGATTATTTTGATTTAAGGGAAAGAGAGGTCGTATTTTACCTATATAGAAATGTGCCTATAGAGAGACACGTTCTGTGATGCTGGTTGCATTTAAGGACCAAAAGAGTCTTAAGGTAGCATTGACTTAATCTGTTAAGTAGGTTTTCGGCTGCAGTCTTTTAATTAATCGGAGTGGTCACTTCAGCACTGAATGTTCGCTTCATTCCTGAAAATTATTTTGGCATAATGAGTTCACTCTGACTTCAGCCTCCCTTTCTATAGCCACGGTGAGTCCTGGGTAGCAGGGTCTGAAAGGCAGGATACCCAGCTCACAAGCACGTATGGCTGCACCAGAGGAACGCATGAAGTGCCAACACTGAAGTGTGTCTCTGGATGGCGGGAAATTACACAGGCTTCCTTTGAGCTCCATCCTTTAGCATCACAGTCCAGCTGGTAAAAAACACCCTTGGGAGCACCCGTCTCGGAGATGCTGCTGGGGTTGGTGGCCACAAGCAGAGCACAGCCTTGAGCGAATTCAGCAGCTCCTGAAATACTACTGGAACTATCGTGCTTTGCATTTCTCTTGTACGTTTCCCACCAGAAGATGTAATGGAGACTTTCTAGAGGAGTAATAGAAATAATTTTTTACCTGTGATGGGAAGCCCAGCACCAGTTTGTAAGGTGCAAGAACAGATATGGTGTGATTCACTTTCTATCATGGAATCACAGAATGGTGGGGGTTGGAAGGGACCTCTGGAGATCATCGAGT
>JANHOC010000459.1:108219-135894 GCA_027560235.1 Halcyon leucocephala | reverse complement strand
CTGGAGGGGTTTCCAAGCCCCCCGTGGAGATGTGGTGCTGAGGGACAGGGGTCAGTGGTGCCCTGGCAGGGATGGGGGAACAGTTGGGTTCAATGAGCTGAAAGGTTTCTTCCAACCCTAACAATTCTATTACTCTAAGAGACATAATTTACAGATTTACCTGCCTATTGCCATGAAATACTCCTGATGGCTGCAAAAAACCCCTCCAACTTGCAACCCAAAGCCACTATGAAAGAGCCTGGAATCAACAAGCTCTTCCTAGGGCGGAACGGGAGCTGCACTATTTGAAGTCCCTTCTCTTCCAAAAGGGAAACCAGGAGTTAAAGGTTTTTCTTTGTGCCCAAGGAAAGAAGCAGCAGAACGAGACTCCAAAAATAAACTGAGGAGGAGAAGAATTCATTCGGACACCATTTCTCCATGGAGGATGTTGGAAAGTAAATCAAGTGTGGAGACTCTGGGGGGTGTGGCCTTCCAAGTATTTTTGACCCAGACTATGGGCAAGTTTTCCAAGCCTCCAAGTCATCCCCAGTTGATTGCTTTAATTAGACGGTTATGTAATAAGCAGTGGGAGGGCCTCAGTTTCCTTTGGATTGCATTTCTCGATCCCACCGGTAACAAGCAAGGAACACGCTCTGGAAATGGAAATGCACTTTGAGGGGGTCCTGCTGGTCCATCCGAAACCAGAGGAGTTCTTGTAAGGGTGCTGAAAAAGCTGGAGGTACCACCTCAACCCTCCCGAGTCGCTCCCGGTTGGCAGCACCCGAGCAAGCCATTTATTATTTCTAGGTACTGCAGAGAGCACACGGATAAAATAATTCACACAGCTCCAGCACAAAGCCAGGCTCCCCTACCCACCGAGAGCAGCGTGGTCTCCAAGAAAGGACGAAAGACAGGAAGGAAAGGAGATGCTGGACTGCTCAGTCCTGTTGAGTCAATGCTCAGATGGAGACACCTTCCATCGGAAGCATCTCCAGAGTCTTTGTGCAGCTACATCCTTCTTACAGGAGGAGAAAAACCCCACCAATGGTAATTCATCGACATCACAACGTCAACGTGCTCCAGGGTGCCTATCACTCTCCTACGTGCTCCACCAAATATAGCCACCACCTCCCCGTTTTCTCTCTGTCAATAGAAGGGACTCCTTGGAGTTTGGCAGGCAACTCATCCACAGCGAATCCAGCCCAGGCTCAGAGCGGCGTTCCCACAAAGCTGAACGCAGCAGGTGATCTCCCAAACAAAGCGGGTGTAGAGCCTTGGTTACTTAGAATCACAGAATCCATCCAACATCATCCAGCCCAACACCTCCATGAGCACTACCCCACACCCCAAAGCACCCCATCCACGCACCCTGTGACAGGACAAGAGGTAAGGGTCACAAACTGAAACACTGGAAGTTCCACCTCAACATGAGGAAAGCTTCTCTGCTGTGAGAGTGCCAGAGCCTGGAACAGGCTGCTCAGGGAGGTTGTGGAGTCTCCTTCTCTGAAGGCTTTCAAAACCCACCTGGGTCTGTTCCTGTGTGGCCTGCTCTGAGCGGGACTCCATCATCTCCAGAGGTCCCTTCCAACCCCCACCATTCTAGGATTCCATGATCCACTCATTTTTTGAACACCTCCAAGGGATGGGGACGTCACCACTTTCCTGAGCAGCCTGTTCCAACGCTTCAAGAAGTTCTTCCTAATATCCAACCTGAACTTCCCCTGGAGCAACCTGTGGCCATCTCCCCTTGTCCTGTCATTAGTTACTAGGGAGATGAGGCCAACACCGGCCTCACTACAACCTCCCGTCAGGTAGTTGTAGAGACCAGTAAGATCTCCTCTCAGCCTCCTCTTCTTCAGGCGAAACAAGCCCAGCTCCCTCAGCCGCTCCTCGTAAGACATGTTCTCCAATCCCCTCACCAGCTTCACCGCCCTTCTCTGGACCTGCTCCAGCACCCCAATGTCTTTCTCATCCTGTGCTGCCCAAAACTGGACACAGTACTCAAGGTGTGGTCTCACCAGTGCCCAGTACAGGACCAGAGCACTTGGCCACCCTCTCCCAGTTACCCCTCGGTTACACTGCCACTGAGCACACCAGCTCTGCTCCCAGTGACACCAGCTCTGCTACCAGTGACACCAGCTCTGCTCCCAGTGACAAACTCTGCCATTCCCAGAAGGGTAAGAGGCTCCGATGCTCCCTGGTGAGCGGTGCCATCCCCCGGGAGCGAACGACTCCAGCCAACCCTCTCAGCAGGACTGTCCAACCCCACCAGTTCTGGGGACAAAGCCAAAGCAACGGGGCCGGAATCAGGAAAACACCCCAAATACGGATCCCCGTTGCCACGGCTGCAGTGGATACAGGTGAGATGTGAATTCACCCCAAAGCAGGAGGGTGCCCAGGGGGTCCACGTTCAGCCTGGACAGGTGAGAAGTTCCTGCCACCCACTGTACAAAGCCCTGGCAGCCTGAAAGACTCGGGACCCTCAAACCTTTCTCCCCACTCCAGCGCTAACCGTGCAGCCTTACGCTGGAAAGCAGAGTTTCTGGGGGAGGAAAGGAGAGGACGCTGGTGATATTCGGCATTTTATGGCTCGCTCTGTGTGAAAACCAGAAGGGTTTGCTGGGATGGATCTACCTGGTTTAGATTCACCCCCAAAATGAGATGATCAGCAACAACCAACGGACACACTCCTCACTACAAGTGGCAAACAGGGCAGGGGAGAATGTCTGCATTCAACAGTGGGAAGGTGAGAAACGATTGAACTGACCCTCTCGACAACCAACTGCATTCAAAACCTTAAGAGGACACACATTTAAACACAGACAGACGTTGCCCCAGTGCCAAGAGACCGTGCTAGAGATGAGGTGCCACCTGACTCCTTCACAGAGGGTCTTCAGTGGCTGGGGAGACTTTGAGCTGGACGAGCCTTACTGGAGATCCAGAAAAGCCCAAGAACCACAGAATCCCAGAATGGTGGGGGTTGGAAGGGACCTCTGGAGATCATCGAGTCCAACCCCCCGGCCAGAGCAGGGTCACCCAGGGCAGCCCACACAGGAACAGATCCAGGGGGGGCTGGAAAGTCTCCAGAGCAGGAGACTCCACAACCTCTCTGGGCAGCCTGGGCCAGGCTCTGTCACCCTCACAGGGAAGAAGTTTTCCCTCATTGAGGTGGAACTTCCTGTGTTTCCCCTTGGTACCATCACCTCTTGTCCTATCCCAGGGCACCACTGCAAAGAGCCTGGCCCCTTCTACTTGACCCCCACCCTTCAGATATTTGTAAATGTTGATCAGGCCTTTGTTCTATTTATTCTCTTTGCTTTCTTGCTCAGTTACCTTTTAACAAGAGTGAACTCTTTTGAACAAGCCCCTTAGTCATTCATTCATGAACCAAGTGGACAAAGTAAAGCTATGAACTAGTTTTTATGGGTTGTTTTGGTTCAAGAGCAACACAAGAACTGGTGGGTTTTGGCTCACCAAGCACAAGCCAGGAACACTCACCAAGTGGGAAATACTCCCTTGCAGTAGCAGGAGGAGTGTCTGTAAGCTCAGCTGTGCCACTAGTAGCAAGTAGCTTCTTGTAGTAACATTTGAAAAGCTCTTGCATTTCACAGAGCACAGAGGGAAACTCCAGCAGTACTCCTTTGGAGGTTAAAAGGGGACATACACATTAGAAACACTGGTCTTGTGAATGACAACAGACTCATTTGTGAACAGTGTTTCTGTTGTAAGACCCTCAGAGCGGCTCGCAGGAGATGTGCCCGGAGCTCTGTGCGTGCCTCTGACGGGGGCTGGCTGCCGACACGAGGGCAGAGCATACCCTGCTCTCCAATGGGCTCACCACCCACTGACTGAGCTGGAGACAGGGCTTTGCACCACTGGAAAAAAAAGTTGGTGAGTAAATAACTTGATCAGTGTTTATAAATTGTCCAGTTTAAGACTAATTGGTATGATTGCATAAAACCGCAGAGTCCACTGATTTCAGAGCTCTTTTGGGTTTGATGTACATAAGCTGTTCTTGCTAGAGCTGCCCTGGTGCAGCTGCCCCAGGTTTCACATGGCGTTTGGGTCCATTCCTCTGAGTGCTAAATGCCTCCACGCACAGTAACAGACTGAGTCACCCACCAGCAGAATGCAGCTGCTAATCCCAGTCCCCAGGATCTCCTGTTTTCTTATTCTCTGTCTCACTCCTTTGCCTGGATTCCAGTTTCAGAAAGCTCTTCCTGTAGCTTTCCTCCTTCCTGAGTGAAACCAAGTCTCCCAGCATCTCAGTTCTCTGTCTTGCACTCTAGAGCACCGATCAGACCTTCTCCTGCCTAGAAAGCTGCTCCCACTTAAAGATCCGTTTGAATACTGTTTACAACCTCTTGAATGCAGGTAGTATTCAACTTTTAGTTGGGATCTACTAGTGTATTTTCTTTTCCTTTAACAGATGCTTTGGTATGGGTTCCTATTCCCCTCTTACTGTAGGTTACTATTGATGAGCTTTAATAAGCTTAGATGCTGAGATAGATTCTGCTTCCTACATTTAATATAATGTGTTGCCATGGAAATAAGTTCTTCTCTGTCTGACAAGTGACAAATAAGCCAAAGAAGTCATTGCCAAAATAGTTCAAAGATTGGAAATGTGACATAAAAAAAAAATAATATTTTTTGCCACTGAGATAAATTATTTATTTTGCCACTCTTTTTGCTATTCTGTATTATCTCTTCTCTCGGGAACTAACTTTACCATTTCCACTCCTGCTAACAGGACTGGCCAACATGTCCCCTTGGAGCCTATCCCAGTTCTGCTCCATGAACCGGATCATATGTTATTCAGTGATGGAACTGGCATTTGTCTCCCTCGTATTGCTCTCTACTCCCTCATCAGCAAAGACTGAAAGGCTTTTCCTCACCACAGATCCACCACTTGGGTTTTTTGTGATCCCCCGTCTAGCAGTTCACTGTGCAGCACTGTGGGATTTGTCCCAACTGGGATAACTCACATGCTCGTCTCCTTATGGGCTTTGGGTTTCCAGTCTCGTTATTTTAGCTTCTTCTTGTTACTTCACAAAGAGCTTTGCCACTGTGTGAGTAACTCTGTCAGATTAACAATTCTGGTTGTTCTTGGAGCTTTCTAGTTTAACTGGTTAGATGGATTGAATAACCCATTTAAAATACCACCTGTCAGAGCAGAGTGAAGCAATTGCCACCCTATGTGTGTGCTGAAGCACCCGAGTCAAAATTGTTCTCTTTTGTCTTATTAAAGCCCTCGGGAGTGCTGCCCTGGAGGTAACTCCTCACACAGCAGTGAGGGCTGTGCACTCAGAAAGCAGAGGACAAGGTAGTCTTCTCAGCGTTGGAAATGGCATGGAGAGTGGGAGTAGTGCGTGGAGCTTCCCTGGAGAAAGGAGAGAGGAAATGTGTTGACCTTAAATACTTTCAGTTGACCACTGAGCCCCATACTAGGAGGTACATTTTCTGAGATTATCATTCTTTTTTGTTTTGCAAAGGCTCCTACAAGGGTTGTCCTACTGCACCAGTCACTGCCCTGGCCT
Source organism: Halcyon leucocephala (assembly GCA_027560235.1). Classification (NCBI taxonomy): domain Eukaryota; kingdom Metazoa; phylum Chordata; class Aves; order Coraciiformes; family Alcedinidae; genus Halcyon; species Halcyon leucocephala. The sequence goes on along the minus strand of JANHOC010000459.1, from coordinate 130,378 downwards.
GTGTCTTCCCCCTTTGGTGTATTCACATCAGCACAGTTTATTTATTTCCAGAAAGGACTGACTGAACTTCATGTCTGTGATGTAGATACCAGCAGTCTTAAGAAAAGTTCTGCCTGACAGGAATACATGTAGTAGAGTGCTCAGAGCAAAGTGCAGTGAAAAAAACCCTGAAATCCCTCCCGTCCTGCTAGGAAAGCTCATCACTCTCTTCATTGCTTATTAATTTATGGAAGACATATGAGTTCAAATATGGAAGCCAAAGAGGTTTGAGTTGCAGTAAAGTGATGCACCTCTAAGTATACAAAGTGTACTTTCCAAATTCTTCAGAATTGTTGTGCTAACACCATTTAAACTTACAGAAAACTTACAAGCTCTATATTCTTTGCTTTTTTTTTTTTAACCAGAATATTGAATATTGTTTTAATCAGCAGAATAATTTGTCACATGCTTCACAAAATATTACCTCTTCCCTAGCTTGATGATCTAAGCAATATATAAACGTCACATGCAAATCGGTTGCTCCATTATTCCGTCCTTCAACCAAAAGTACCCCAATTTAACCACATAACTTTATTTCATGATGAAGTACTCCTTTGAAACGTGTCTGCTTTTAAAAAAAAAAAAATCTATGTGTGTCTAAGGCTATCCAAACTCAAAGTTGGAAAGATGCAGCCAGGTAGTCAATGAAGCTTTTCATTTCATGTGAGTATGAACAAAACCACTACTCTTTGGTGTTCTCCATGAGAACTAAATGACAGAGAGCTGAGAATTTAGGAGCCAGGTGGCAAGAACAATAGGATGGGTGTTCATCATGTAAGACGGAAAGAAGGACATTTCTGATCTTTGTGTTTTCTAACTTCTGTATATTTTTTGCTTAAAATTATTTAGTCACATGTAGCACTGGTGGTGCCCATCAGCAGCGATTCTTCTGAGGCTTCTTTCGGTTGTGAATCTTCACATTTTTGGAATTGATCTTTCGTGTTTGAATGTATCAGTTGAAACTATTTAGTTTCACTTGAGTTCACATTAGTTCTATTAAAATTCCTGTCATTATCTTTCTTTGTCATAATTTGGAAGAGATTGGGGAAATACTCAGTGAAACTGAACTGAGCTTCTAAAAACAATTTGCTTCTTTCAGGATTTCTTGTGAATGTTTTATGTGAGAATTTTTAAAATAATGGTCTAAAATATGTATGGAAAATACTCTGATTTTTTTTCATTGAGCACTGTTGATGTGCCAGATTAAATCGTGTTTAACCATTCCAAAAATAAAAATGTTGTGCCAGTCAACTGAACTAACGACGTTAATGATGAAGCTGCATCTGACTATGATGGAGGGTTCTCACTTTAGTGTTCTTATATATATATTGTAACCTTTAATATAATAAATTTCTATTAGGAAATCATAAATTTTCCAAAATGGTGATTGAAACAAACCTCATGAGGTCTACAGTCCAACCACCTAGTTGAAGCAAATTATTAGGTCAGCACTGATCTATCTAGCCAAGGGTGGTGCCTCCATAGCCATATTTTCCTATCAACAAGGACAGTTTGGTGCTGTCACCTTTGTAAATTCCCTTCAGATAGTCCTATTTCCCTTCCCCAGATCAAGCAACCTCAGATGCCTAGTGTCCCATGCTTTTGGCCCTGGACCATCTGAGTAGGCTTGTGCTGGACTCTCTCTGGTGTTTCAGGGCAACTCCTAACAAGGAGGACAGAAACCTGGGCACAGTATCACATTTTTAGCCTCACCAGCACCAAGTGGATGTATGTACTAACTATCCTGACCTGCTAGCCAAGTTCTTTCTAAGGAATGTGTGTATTTTGCTCTATTTGCAGCCAGTAGACGCTGTTGGCTCAATGTCCATTGCTACCCCAGGTGCTCTCCAACAGGGCAGTTACTCAGCCGGTCACTTCCCAGTGGGCAGTCCTGCCCAGTGCAGAACAGTTTGTTGAACTCCAGGAGATTCTCTAGTTTTTACAGAGTTGATTTGTGCAGCCTTTACTTGCTGGAGGACAAGCCAGCCACCCTAATCTGGGATCACTGGCAAGCGTGCCATGCTGTCTCGTTGCCTGGGCTCTAGAGGAAGGCATCACTCAGTGCAAGTCTCACAGCCATCCCGGCGATATTTTTGACAAAGAAGTTGCTGTTGTGCAGTCCCCATAATGCAGCACATAACTTGATTTCACTTTGTAGAAAGAGTGTTGAGGAAAACATATAAATGACGTATTCCTAATAACCTCTTACATTAAGGCAGAACTGTTCTTCGTATAACTCTTCTGAATTTGGAAATTATTTTTCTCCTTATTTGCATTAGTAGATAGCCTGTTCTTTCACAGTTTAACAATAGCAATCAATATTATTAGAAAGGTTTCACTTTTTGTGGGGAGAAATCATAACTTAGCAGAATTGATTTTTTTTAGAGCCTTGCTAGCTAATAAGTATCATAATTTTCTTCTCAGTTAAAGAAATTCCTCTTCTGTCCATCTAGGTACCGAAAAGCTTCTGTGAAATATTACTAGTGTTTCATTAGAAGAAGCATTGGGTATTTGTCAAGAGATTTAATGCTAGCAAACTACAGGTGTTTACCTCAGATTTATTCGCCCTGTGCATTTTAGTATTCACCCTGTGCTAAGAAAATTATCTGACAACTAATTATCTGCACAACTTCACAGAAGTCACTTATGCCAACTCCAGGGCATTTTCAGTGAGCATTCAGTATATCTCTTCTGAGGTACCATAGCTCAGAAAGGGACATATACAGACCAGACTGGAGCAAATGCCAGTCTGAATGAAGCCAAGATGTAGAGTGTGCATTTTCCCCTCTGCTTATAGTCAATGGATTTCAACCATGGCAAGATTCAAGCTCATTTTTTCTTTTTTTTTGATAAAGGGAGAATTCACATAATTCAAGTCTATGGGAAAAAATATCTAATGTGTGGAAAAATTCCACATATCATAAAAATGAAGCAGACTTTGCTCCTGAGGATTGTAGCTGAAATTCAGCTTCTCTTCAGGGCACGGATATGCAGACCCAGGCTTACTCGGACGAGAAGTGGCTGTTCAGCCAGATGTCCAACATGAATCTCAGAAGAACTGAGATGTCCTTGCTGCCTCTGAAGTTCCCATTTTGCCAGGAATACCCCTCCTCTCCTGGCAGAGGAGAATGTATGTCCTCAGCTCATGGGTACAAATGATGTTGCTCGATCTCCACATTCCTCTCCCTTCTCCCTCTCATTCTCTTTCTCAGACACTCATGCTCATCCCTTCCTGGGAGCAGGCATGCTCTTGACATTTTACCAGTAGCAAAGAGGGCAACAATCACCTTCCACTAAAACTGGTTTTCAGATAGGTACCTAATGTGAAGTGTTGCCTGCTTGCGTATCGGTTGGCTGTGCTTTGGGTTTGGAGCACGAGAATGTGAACGTGAAGGCCCGTACAATCATGTAACATTTCTTCTTTTGTTTCTTTCTGTTTGTTGATGAAAGCAAGGGATATAGACTGACTTGGTGCTTTAACCAACACTGTAGCCACGAGACAGGTTTACTTCTAGTTTATTAAATCTTCTGGCAGGTTGCAGATGTTGAGGGAGTCTCTTGGAGAGTGAGCAGGTGGACTTATCCATCGTTGTTTAAAGTTGGCTCAAGTCCTTCTGCAGAACCGTTGCCACGTTGTTATCCCGGGTAACTTGGTAGCTTGAGGGCTGGGCAGTCAGTCCATGTGATTTCTCCCAGGATTCCCTTTCAGGCTTTTTGCTGTTTTATATCCACCTGCTCCCCTTCGGAAATGTGGTTAGACTGGAGGACTAGATCTGTCACCGCTGTAGCTGAGGAATAACCAGCGTGCTTGTCATTCTCCCCCATCCTGCCATGAATGCTTTATGCTGCCCTTAGCAGATGCTCTTCAATGGAAAACTTGCAAACTAATTAGGATACAAATCTCCTCAGAGGTTTAGTGAACATCTCTAGTCCCAGCCTCAGGATTGAGTTGAAACGTGGATTATTTGTTTTTTAACACCCACCACTGGAAACCCTGGAATGCTTCCCTTCCTCTAAGCCTGGATGCTCTGCACTAAATGTGAAAATAGCAAGAGTGTCAAGTTATCTCTAAAAGGTAAAGTCTCTTATTTTAAGGCATCCTTTATGTACAGACTCGTCTCAGTGACCTAACTCAGCCAAATCAGCTGGAGGTGAATACCATGGGAAGCCAGCCTGTGGGACTGCAGCCATCACCTGACTTTGCTTTTGGTCTGAGTCCTCACCTTTGTTTCTTGTAGTCTCCTGTCACTGGCACTAGTTTAGATTTTTCAGAGTTATTTTAGAAATTACTGTCAAGACAGTGGAAGAAAACACCACCATAATTTTGATGTAGATTCTGTCCCATGCCGCCACGTCCTTCATGTTCTCACGGACCACTTTGTCCAAATGCCGCATCTTTGTCCGGAGCCTGCTGGATAGCAGGAGAACTTTCTCTAGTAATAGATTATTACGTATCATTCACCAGATCTTTGAATCACTTTCCTTCATCAGCACCAAAGACATTTTTTCGTGCATTTGGATAGGAACAAAAGTATTCTGAGCCACCCTTACTTCCATTTCTGTAGGTTTTACTGTTACACCTGGAGAGTTACTCTTATTTACAGAAGGCTAATCACATGGATTCATCTTCTGCCCAGTCTTGCTGCTCCTCTTTTACCTGATAATGTTTTCTTATTTCTCACTATTTAAAAATCATCATAGTAAGCATTTTTCTCTGCCGTCTCTGGTGCAGTACTTAGGAAAAAAGGTATTGCTTAGATTTTCACGCAGATGTCACCTTTCTGATGAAGTCTGACAAGGCAATTGTAATTCCTAGAATGGAAATGTTTCAGGAATTGTGTATGTTTATTATCAGTACTCTCTTTGCCATCAGTAACCATCCATAAGGTTATTTTTAGCTATATTCTTAGCTACCAAGAGATAACTAAGCCTGATCCCTCTCATACTTCTATCACATCAGTGTGGCTCTGTTGACTTTCCTTCACAGCACTGTGAAAGAAAAAGAAATGATGTATTAAGGAAACATTTTACTCTCTCTAATCACACAAAGGGTAATAATATTTTTAGAGTGACACAGGGAAAAGTAAAGAGCTTTCCCTGTGTAGCTGGAAGTCAGACTTGAACATTCAGCAGAAAAATGAGGCTTGGGATGCATAAAATTTCTGTTTAGGCAAGTTCAAACTAATTTTATGAACCATTCACCCAGCTCAACTTTCTTTTTCTATCTCATTTTCCTTTACCAGCTAAAAACAAATATAGAAAACATCACTAGACCTTGAAAAACACATTAAAATTGAGCACAGAGTTCCTCCTTTCTTTCAGTAAATCTCAGCTAAATTGAAACACCACTATATTTTTAAGACAACAGCTTTCAAGAAAATATGATGTCAAGTTTGACTTTAAAAAAAGACTATGCTTTAGTTCAGTCTACGAAATTTATGTCAGATTATGTTGTAAAGAGCTATTAAAAGACACCTTCAAAAATGAAATGCAGTATAGCAGATTATTTAAAGCTCCGCATATGTGTGGCTTTGTCTTTACAGGTTGGTAATTATAAAGTTATAAACCACAAAGAACCTAGTCAAAGGCAGTCAGGAAGATGCTGGATTGAAATGTGTACTCTTGCATTTGTGAGCGCTCATTTCTTTCTCCGTTACTGCTCTTCGGATAAGAACTGGCATTTCCATCCCACGAACAGAAAGATTTTCCTAGGAATTTCTTAGTCCATGACACTATCCGAGCAGCTCCAGTGACTGCTTAGTGCCGGTACCGTTAGATATGGGATGGCCTTTTGTATGGGCAGATCTGAATTAATAGAGTAGATGCTGTTAATTGGTCCCCAAATTGAGAGGTGTCGGTAGCTGGCAGATTGACCAGACTTCCCAGCTTTAGAAGGGTCTTCAAAGTACGTGCACACATTTGTGCCCTGACCTCCTCAGCTCACTGGTCTGAGGTGTGCTGGTGGGAGGCATATTCATAGCTCTCTACTTCCATCCTGTTGAAGAAGAGGCAAAGGATCTGCCTGTCTATAGCGAGTAAGGAAGAAGCATGTCCATCAGGCAGGGTAGTGTGCAGGAGCTGCTGGAGGTAGTTGGGAACGGTTGGTGGAAGTGGCTCAGAGCGGCTCCACTGGGGTGTTGCTATCAAGACACAGGGTTTGTTTCTCTGAGAGCTGCTGATCATCTTCAGTCATGGGACTCTATGTGTGTTTTGAAGAAGAGGCACAAGGACACGCTCTGAATCTCATGGGTGACTATCCTGCTTCAAAGAACGGATTAGCTGCAGGAAAAACAGGCCATAAGCGCTAGCTCTTGTGCCTCGAGAAGGAAGAGCTCAGCTGGTTTGTTGAAACCTGCATGTTCTGTGTGGAGACTCGGACTCTGATAGATTTCAAGTGCCTTGCTATTGCCCTCAGTAGGACCAGGATTCCACATTTGGATTTGCCTCTCGTGGCCAAGAGATCACGAGGGATGTAAAAAGAATGAGACAGATACCCAGCTGGTGCCACCAACTGGTACAGGTACGTGAAAGCCCATCACGTTGCCTTGATTTACGTTGTTTGGAGATTTACTTCTGAACACAGCCACCTTATTAAAATTAGGACAGATGATACCTGCTGAGCATCATCACAGCTGTTGCTGTGCCGCTCAGATATGAAGACAAACTTCACCTCCTTAAATGAGACAAATGTACCTTTCCCTGGGGCTACCCAGCTTCTTGGCAGGATCTGAAACTCTGCCTGTCCTGCCTGAAGCACGAGGCAGCCTGGCTTTATGGGCTGTCAGCACAAAATCCTTGTCTTCATGTCTTCTCCAGCCCTGCTTGTCCTGTCTGAAGAACATGGCAAAAACAGGTTTGGCAAAACTCACCTTGTGCGGCGCTTCCGTTTTGTTTTGCTGTTGACGTGAAGAGCCCTCTTTTTCTGAACCCTGTAGAAATTGAATAATTGCTTAGGTTTTTATTCCTTCCAAAAAGAGGCTGAAATCCAGACTTTCTTCCTGTCTGAATGAGGCTTTAGGGTATTATTTTAGCTGAAATTGTTTGCTACGTACTGTGTTGACTACCTAGAAGTGTAAGTTTGGCCATTACGTCTACCAGAGGGTTGCTAGAAGTTACTGTGCAGGAACAATCCAGCAGGATTTCACTTCCAGGAATTTTTGTATTTCCTCTTTCCGATGCAACTCGGTGAAAAATGTGACAATATCATAAGCACTGAAAGGCAGAGACCTGATAATTCAGGATGCAAAGCGTTTCTGCTAAATTTTACAAAAATTGGGCTTTGATTGACATCACGACTGAAACCTGCTGGATGACTTACGGCCTTTCAGCGGTGTCTGTGAAATGGAAGGACCTAAGGCTTCAGATCATCCATCATGTGTGTGTGTTGATTTTACTGCAAGCGTTCCACTTCCTATAAAGTAGTTTGCCTGGGTGGGTTCTCGTTGGAGCACCAGCATTCTCCGTGCCATCCCGACGCACAGCTACCTGGAGAAACACAGCACTGCCAGGTCTTGGTGCCCTACGCGAGTTCTAAGTGTATTTTAGAACTTGTAAAGTGTAAAGCATGACGCAGATGATGCAGACAGGTCCCCTGTCTTCTCCAAACCTGCGTTAGAGGACATCACCGGAGATAGCGTTGGCAGTTAACGTTTTACACTCGGTTCAGTCGTGGCAGGATTGTCTTCTGGACTCCCTGTTGAGGTTACGGGTGGCTATGGACTGGAAAAGTGAGAAGGTTCTTTTCTCCAACTAGAGCTCACCTCTAATAAAAAGTATGTTGTTATTAATGAGTAAGGTGCTGATAGTGCAGAGTCACTGATGATCCACTAGGCACTTTGCTGTTCGTATTGGTGCTCATGTAAGGGCTTAGATGACGACACTGATAGACCCGAGGTAAATAGACAGTAGGAGAGAGCACAGATAACGTATTTGCCTTGTTATTCTGCTACGTCTTGTTCGTAACAAGCTGTGCAGTGCTATTTAATTTGTAGTTATGATGCACAAGATCGATGGATTCTGGCTATCTTTTGTGAATAGCAGAGTGCACAGACAGGGTCAGCCTCAGATAAAAAATCAAGGTATTATTTTGGACCCTGCAGGCCTGTCCAGTCCATCCATTTCCTGACCATCAGATGATTGCTTGGTACCTGGCCTTGTACTCGGCTCACCTGTCCATGTCTCTAGGCCAACTTTCCTCTGGAGCTACAAGCCTGCTCAAAGGGGCAGCAGCTGCAGAGCTGGGGGGTAACCAACTCCCACTTGTCTGGTGCTCTAAAGCAGAGACTAAGCAAAGACCTGTGCCCTCGTCTGAGACATGGCACCGGCTGTGAGAGGAAGGAACTTGGGGATGAGTGTGATGAGGATGTGATGGGGGACAGGAGAGTGGTGATGGGGGACAGGAGAGTGGTGAAGCAGGGGCCCAAGTCATGGCTTGAGGACTCCAAGTGCGGCCAAGAGCAATGCAGGTTGAGCTAGAGGGGAGGACAACTGATGGTATGAAAAGAGAAGACAAATTTGCATTTGTATGACCAACCTGGATCCTAAATTTTGGTGGACTCTAAAAAGTCTGAGGCCTACCCTGAAAGTAATTTCCAAATGTTAGCTTATTTTAGTACAGAGACGTGTGATATTACAGTTCAGTAGTAGCAGACCTTCATTTGGAGGTAAAGTTAAGATCATACATTGGATTTTCGTGCTGTCATACCTTGAATGTTGAAGAAATATTTCTACCAAGGGGATTGTATTTGCCCAAGTGACTGAAGAGTCCAAGTGGTAGAAGGTACTTCAGCTTCATTCTTTCCCCTAACACCGACTAGCCACCAGTCGCTCACTCCTTTAAAAATTGTATGTATTTAAGAAAAAATATTGCTTCTTAAGAAAAAATAAACCAATCCATTGTTGCCAAAAGACAGCACTGTATAGACATCTGACGTGATCAGAACCTGCTTGTGCTCCAAGCTCCCAAAACAAACACCTCGTCAGGGTCCACCTTTCCTAAAGAGACATTAGACGGGATAGTTTAAAGAGCCAGAGGTATATTTAGTAAACGATTAAGACAAAAATGCCTTTGACTCAACTCAGATGTAGCTGTGATGGTGCATGTGGGGTTGGAACTCGCATGGCATTGCCCTGTTCTCAATTCACAGCTTTGCAGTCTTCACAGGACACCGGTGTTCTGAGTTTGCAAGGACTTGGGGCTGTGGCTTGATAAGTTTGCTCTGTCTGAACTCCTGACCTGCCTGCAGCTTGTTTCCCCGGTTAGAGCTGTGACAGCAAATTCTCTAGTTGACGAGGTCGCTATGGCTAATTTGTTTTACTTTTGTTTATCTTTGTGTGGTTCAACCATGGCTTTGTATAGATAGCAGTAACAAGCAGTTATGCTGTATAGAATAAGAAATTTATGGCTCTAACACAGCAACGAAATGCAGACTTGATATGATAGCAGAGGCCTTGAGAGAGGGAGGCACGGGATGTGCACACTGAGACAGGGCATAGGTGGGCACTGGGGGCTCCATGCCTATAGACAGCTCAGCAGTGGCCAGTTAAAGAAATGCAGACGTGGAGGTGGAAAAAAAATGGGTTTAAGGGTAACTCAGAGAACACAGAAATAGTATATAACATATGCAAAAGATATTGTGTAAGGAAACTTGCAAGTGTGGAGCTGTAGACCAGTAAAGAATGAGCAATGGTGTAAAAACACCTTCCCAAACATAAAGAAACGACCCAGTTGCATTCTGGAGTGAAGAAGAAGGAACTGCATGGACATCATGGTTATCTTTGTGCGTGATGTCTAAAAAAGCTGTTGTGTCCCACCAAGGTGGAGATATATTGGGTGAACAGGGGAAGAGGTTGCCCAGGGAGGTGGTAGAGACCCCATCCCTGGAGACATTCAAGGCCAGGCGTGATGGGGCTCTGAGCAACCTGCTCTAGCTGAGGCTGTCCCTGCTTACTGCAGGGGAGTTGGACTAGATGGCCTTTGAGGGTCCCTTCCAGCGCAGTGTTTTCTAGCTCCTTCAGGCTGCCCAGGGAGGGGGTTGAGTCACCATCCCTGGAGGTGTTTAAAATCCATCTAGATGTGGTGCTTGGGGATATGGCTTAGTGGTGGGCTTGGTAGAGTAGGGTTAATGGTTGGACTTATCTTAAAGATCTTTTCCAACCTGGATGATTCTATGCTTCTGTGATTGTATATTACTTTGTTTTACTTTTAATCTCTTATTTTTACTTTGTTCAGTAATCTTAGCATATTTTGCCTTAACATTAAAACCTTAAATACTGAGAAGCTGGCTTGATTGAAAGTGATCTAGAGTTCTGTTCTGCTTCAGTGTTGCACTAGATGGGAATAAAGTAAGGTGAAACAAATGTTTGTTTGGTGTTAATGAACAAAAATGTCCCCTACCTTGGCATAAGAAAAATGAAACCCGAATGGCAAATTGTTGAGTATTTTTCTTTCTAGCATACCATCATGTATGGACTGCAGTTTTAAATTCCACTGTTAGTCTTCATTATTCCTGAAACAGTGTAGTTCTGGCAGTGTAACTTTCTTATCTTTCATAAAGGAAGAATAATGAGAAATTTTACTTAATTGCTTAGTTTTAAGTCAGAACACTGCTTCTAGCATCTAAGTTGTGTTAGTCAAGACATCCCAGGGTCCAAAAGAGTGGAAAAGGCTATTAACTCTTCTGCTGAGTACTAAATTGGTACGGATGTGAGATACTCCCGGAGCAGTTCAGTATCTGCTTTGTCTCTGGCGTGCCTCTGAAATCCTCCCCCACACAGGTCTGCATGCAGCTGGGTCAGGCAGCCTGGCCATGACTGAACTGCACGTTAATCAGGCTTGCCAGTGAAGATGGAGCATAATTAAAGTCAGTGTAAAATTACCCAGAAGGCAGGAACACATTTTAACAGGCTGTAGTTCCTTGACATTTATATCATTAAAAAAAAAAGTCTGTTTTCTCCTTAGGGGTGCAAACCCCGAAGGTGTTTGATCTGACCTAGCTGGGGAGGCTCATGACCTCCAAAAAGATGTGCTATGCCTTGCAGAATTCAGCTATAAGGCACGAAAACATGTTCATGCTTCTTTCCATTTCTGTGCCGCAGACGCCAGCCTGGCTTGCGGCCTCGACTCGCATGCAGAGAACAGCAGCAGAAAAGAACAATTCTGTTCTGCAGAGGCAGCAGTGCAATGATCTTGCTTTGAATGTCACCTCACACACCAGCTACTGTTTTGCCTTTCGTGCCTGGAAGTACTTACACTCCCCAGAGCAGCAGAAATGGTTTTGCCAGATTTTGTGGATTCATCTGTTTGAGCTCAATGAGCTTTCAGGTGCTAGAGATACCTAAAAAGGGAGACAAGAAAGGCCACCCAGGAGTTTTCAGATCTTGAGCAAGACATCTTTCCAGCTTGGGCACCAGCAGAATGGAAATTATGGCCAATTCAGGGCAACATCCCCTTCTCCCTTCAACACACAGCCGTGAGATTCACGCTGTCCAGAGGAAAAAGGCTGATTTGGGATCAGTAGGTAAACAGGGCACTGCATCAAAGAAAATGTGGATGTTTCAGAGGGTTACATCATGCTCTTCTGTCCCACAAGGGCTGTGGGGCCACAGTGGCCAAGAGTAATTTGGTTTAGAATTGCAGCTAAGGCGGGAATTGCACTATTGTTCACATGAGTTTACTCATTATTCTTTTCCAAAATAAGATTTATATAGTGGGTCTGGAAGAATACTAGTCAGGGTCTGGCAGATAGAAGTAGGGGTCCTGCACCAGTACAGATTACGGCCAGCTTGGAGCAAAGGTAGGGCTTCGTGAGTAAAAACCCTCCTGGGAGAGTTTGCCAAGGTCTGTATGAACTTTAGTGAGATGGAAACTGAACAGAGTAGCAGTGTGGTATTCATGAGAATCCTTCACACAGACAGCAAATGCACTGAGGTAGTTCCCCTGCACCTGAAGAGTTTGGGGTGTTGTTGGTCTCCATCATTTTCTGTCTATCCAAAGGTGGCCAGCCACTACTGAATCCATTTTCTTACCTCATCATCATGTGAATGAAATGTGGAATGTTTCTCTAGGAGGCTAGTAGACTGCTAGGGCAAGTATATTTTTATTTGATTGGATTAAGTATACATGGAGTTCGGATTCCAAACATACTTGGCATTTTATAGCCAATATGTAGAAAAAAATGATGGACCATAATCAGGAATGAACAGAAGCCTTTTAAAATATAAAGCATCATTCTCACTAGGCTTCATATAATAAGGTCAGTAACTTGGAAATAATGCTACCGTGTCAGTATTTCTATATACTTTTCTTCTCAGGGTTTCATAAACTGCTGATAGAAAATAACCTCAATTTTCTCAGCAAAAAAACCAAAACAGTGAGCAAAATTTTATATAAAATTATTTGAGCATTGGTTTTAATTTGGAATAATTTTTGGTGTTTCCCACTGCTCATTTTTGAAAAAAACCAAACCAACCCAAAGAAAAGAAAACAAAAAAAGACAAATCGTTACTTTTATGAAACAAACCTGAGGAGGTAAAAAGCTCTCATTCAGTCTCAGCTGTTCAAATTTAGACTCCTCTGAGCTGTGCATTTTCCTTCCCACTCTCATGCTGGGAGGCAGCGGGAGGGAAGGCTTGGAAGGGAGGATCGTCTTCACTGCCTCGCTCACTCGCTGCAGCGCACGTGGGGCAGCTTGCACGTGAGCTCCGAGCATTTTGTTTCTGCTGAGAAAATGCCCTCAACATCTGCGTGCCTGCTGACGGACATATGTAAGGCTGGCATGTCCCGGTGACAGCGTGCTATTCCTGGCCAAGCCGAGCTCCAGCCCTCCAGGTGGGCATTATGCTGCCCGAGCTGCTGGTAGGACACATCTGGCCAGCTGAGGCAAGCCCTACATGACCATGCGGAAGGCTGGCCCGGGTTGTGTGAAAATATAAGACAGCAGTGCAAGCAAAGGGAGAGGAGAAAGGATGGAAACGGTGCCTTAGGGTTTTCATTTCAAAGCCAAATGTTCTTAGGGTACTAAATATAGGGTACTAAAGACAGATGGCGTAAAGATGTTTTCAGAACCGCGTGCACGAACGAAATGGGCATGACTGGAAATGACAGAGCTCAGTCGTGTGCACCTTTAGACACCAAAATGCCTTTTAAAATTTGATCTTAAGTATTTAATATCTCAACTGTAAAACTTGGACGCCTCTAAACTTTCAAGAATTTCAGCCTTCATATTGTTTGTGTACTTAGGCATTTCGGGGTGTTTTATCATTGGCGTAATTAAAGTACAGGAAACTGGCAGGTAATTTTCTATTTGGAATGTTAGGATTTTATATTTTCTAAAATATTTTTTAAGAATGATAAAGCTCTGCTGGACTTCATGAATTGTGGCTCATCAAGAGCATTGAAATCACAGGTAATGTTAATTAATTCAATCAAATGCTTATTAGTGTGTTTCACAGGTAGAGTAATTTCAGTTGGTTTGACTTTATTAAAATAAAAATGGATGAATTTTTATTGTGACACGAGAAACTACAATAAATTAATGGTTATGTTTCTCAGCTCATTAAAAAGGTAGCAGCTTGATATGGCATTGTTACTGCTGATTATTTCTACAGTGAAAAAATGTATGGCTATTCCTTGCAGGCAGTAATGATAGATAATAATTGGTTTTAAAGATGCCACCAGGAAACCCTAGAAAATGGAGGAAGTGAAACAGTTCCAGCATGACCAAATGAAGTAAAATATACTATATATTGCTGTGTATTATGAAACTACTCCTGGTAGCTGAATGCCTGCTCAGTACCACAAAAAAAAATGCTTATAAGGTTTGTCAGTACTTAACCAAAAGTCAGCATACGTTTTCATCTGAGATATGATTGCATATGACAATAATGCACAGGAAAGTGAATGGGTACCTGGCAGTTCAGTTGGATTTGCACAGATGCTGTATTCAGACACTGTGAAAAAAATCTAATATTGTCTTAGAAGCATATTTAGAATTCAGCTAAAAACAAGATTCGGTGGAACACTTGTGCTATCCAAAAAGAACGGTGAATGGTTCTGCAGAAATGAGGAGAAATGCTGCTGAAAGAGAATTGCTGCTTGAACTCGAACTATATTTCCTTGTTTTTCCTGTGAGCATGTTTAATCCAATGCATTTGCTGAAGTGTCTTTGGAAAATTACAGTTCTGTTTCTTACGGAAATTAGGGTTTGGTTTATTGTAGGCTGTACCCAGATATTGCTTTATTAACTGAATTTTACTTTCTGCACTATATTAATTCCAATTGTTCATCATTTTTCCCTGCACAGCCGTGTTGCTGTGAGAGCTCTGAGAAAATGTGTAGAGAAGGAGTGCTGCTGGATGTCACGTGGGGCAATAGTGGGATGGTATTGGACTTTAAAAAAAGGAAAAAATTCCAGAGATTCTTGTAGAAAAGGTCAGGGTCTATACCTTGTAAGCTAAATAAAATAAAACTAGACAAAGCAATTATGTTGTGCAATAAGAGATCCCAAAGGGTTGTTACACGGGTTTAAGTACTATTTCTGTAATTATATCACTAAAATGCCGTGCCAGATTAGGCTGAACAACCGTTCTGAACCTAAAGACAGTCTGTGGTAGCTCTCTCAGGATCTCTTCGGTGTTGCTGTGAAAAGAGACATGTGGAAGTTGAACACCACAGATAGGCCAGACCTAGTGAGAGAACAAGGTGGCCTTTTAAAGCACTGAACGGATGGGCTCCTCCAGGCTAAGGCAGGCAAATCCATCACCCTGTGGTTGCTGGGGGAAACGTTTCCCTGACAAAACCATACCCCTAGGTACCAGAAAATACTGCTGTGTTCTTCTAACTACCAGCTCCTTATAGGCTTTGTTTCAGGGGCCTTAATTCAGTTGTAAAAGAAGGGTTACAGGCTTCCACGGCTTGGTAGCAGATGGTCATGGTTCTGCATGGGCTATGCCTGTCCTCCAGCCACTGCCATCACAGGCTGGCTTCCCAGCAGAGAGACCTGTCCCAGGCTGAGCTGAAGCACTGCCTTGTGCGTTGGGATGGTGAAGGTATCAGCACCCGCTCCCTTCTGCTCTGGCAAAGGGTTGACAGCCTCCGGGAGAGGGCAGGAATGAACAGTTTTCTTAAATTACAACTAAATAAGCTAAAATTTCACTACCAGAGCCCTACCTACGCAGCAGTGGCAGTGGTCAGATTTGATACCTAAAGGTACCTGGACAGGCAGAGCCATTTCAGATCCAGCCGTCCAGAAAATGTCTTTTGCCGTGTCTGTTCTCAGATTTGTTTTGCGTTAACTTCCCTCTTATTGACAAGGTTTTCACATTCTTGTACCTTAATTTGAGTTCCTAGATACTGAAATCAGGCTTCAGAAGATGCGAGCGGGTTTGGATGTGTTCTGAATTCCATCACCAGCTCTTACTAAATTCGTCAAAGTCACTTACTTTGAAGACGGAGTTTAGGTTTTTTGTGTCAGAATGTTGCATCCAGAAGATTTTCAAAATAACTTCTGGATTAATAATCTTGGGTTCACCTCCTTTCATTTTCCCCTTACAATAAAGGTTCGTTGGAAATTTTTTTTGTCATGATTACAGAAGGTAGAGTAAAATTGCATGTTTTCTGTCTTGGGAAGCCTTGACACTTCTAATGAGAAGGTGGTTGGGAAAATAATGGCCATCTACAAAGCCTGGTAAGCTAGGAATTGTCAGTCAACCATTCATTCCTTACCATTTTTAATATAGACCTGCAGTGAAACACTTCACTCTCCTCAGTACCATTTCATTGTTCTATAGCATAGTATTGCATACGTAGCCCAAAATAACTTGCTATCTAGGTGCAACAGATAAATATCTAACAAGACCTTTTTCTAGAACTGATGTATAGAAACTCCATTAAGACCTTCCTGTGCTGTCAGTGCACCTTTTAAAGAGCCTTTGCCTCCCCTCAGAGAGCACCAAACCACACCAGTACTGACACACAGCAAACTAGCTTTGGTACAGACTAAAATAATTGCATCCAAAATGATAACTGTCACACCTTCCCATTACCTCTCCCATCTTTACTAATTACGGTGCAGTAGTGGGCATAATTCTGGCAACTTAAAGCAAGCGTAAGTTTGCCGAAATCATAGCTTTCGCTGCTAATTGAGATCTCTAATTGCCTAACTGCAGCCTATTTGTTTGCGCTGTTCGCTTAGGCACGTACGCCAGCTAAGCTGTTTGATGTTTGATTCCCACTCACGCAGCTGACGTTTTGCAAGTGTCTCTTTTTGGGGAAAGTTTCTCTTTCCATGATAAGTTTTTGACGTAGTGGGATCTTAATCACAATTGGGGTTTCTGGCTGCTGCTGTAAGGCAGAGTTGTAATGACCTCACCTCTGAGAGAGGACAAATGAAAAACTATCAGATAAAATAAATTAAAGGTGAAGAAGAGGACTGAATTTGATTGGAGAGTCATCATCTTTGGAGGGATATTTTCTTTCTTTCCTTCTCTTTTCTTCATTGTGAATTTATCTTGATTTTGCCTGTACTTTACGCAGTCTCGTGTGACTTGGTTCTTTTCCTTTTGAAATCAATAATCATTCATATTACGTGGCACTTACCCTTAACCCAATAGATTTTTTTTCTCTGTACAGAACTAATAAATCTCATTCAAAACAATTTCTCCTTTTTCCTCGGCACACGTTTTAGAGAAAATTACTCATAAATATGCATCTCTGTGCATGAGGAAACAAATCTATTTGCATGTTCTTGAGTTGTTTTACTACGTAAGTTAGATTGGCATATATACACAAAAGGATAAAAAATAAATATTTGCCTTGAACTGTGCAAAAGACCAAGGGTTCTGTAATGGCTGCTTGTTGGAAATGGGGGTTGTCAAACTTATTGTCATGATAATTACTCTAGTGTTCAGTCTTCCGATAGTAGTTAGAAATTGTGACATTGAAGGGGATTGCTTGTGATAATAAACACTGTCAGCATCTAGTGACCAATGTTTCCATGCTCTGGCACTTACAATTTAAGTTCTCTAAAGAGAGAAAAATTCAATATTCTTAAAAGAAAAGTAACAAAAGGCCATGAAATTTAATATTTAACCTGTTCTGTCTGCAGAGGTCTCTTGCGAAGTATCTGGTTTGAAACATAGTGCATTACAACAGCCAGTCTCAGTTGTTCGCTTCAGCAACATCTTTCTTGAGGAGATTTCATAGGATTTTGTGAATTAAGGGAAGTACCCCTTTTACCAGTGGCAGACGTGTGTCAGTTCTATTGTAGTAATTATGAAATCAAAGTTTCATTTACATTTTTAGTCCTTTTAGAAAGCAGACCTGAAAGGCACTTTCAGGCATTACACCTGCCTGTTGGTGACACTGACAAATAGTAAGGTTTTACAGTTGAATCATAATCCTTAAAAATGTTTTCCCATCTTCATTGTTCCTCAGGGAAGGGCTTACAGGAACAAGAGAAATACTAATGCCAAGAGAGAGCAAGGGAATACTGCACACAAGCTGCTGTCTAATTCACTACTAAATAAACTGAAAAGGGGGGAGGGAAGAAACACTTTTCTGTAATTCTTTTCTTTGCAAGGTTTAAGGAGTTCTTTAGTAGAGACAGGCAAATTTCTCATGCAGCGCAGCTTGATTTTTCTGCACTCTCTGAACCTCCTCTTGTTTGGCAGATATTCCTCATGTGGTCCAGAGCAGGATCCAAACCTCTGGTCTGTCGGAAGCCGTCCCTTCCTTCACAAGGCGGTGAGGAGGCTAAGGGCAGCATGGCAAGGACCTCCTTCTGCCCGCCTCAAAAGCCATGCACTTGTGTCCTTTGGAGTCCAAAGCTCAACCTCATTTGAAGCTGGCCTTTTGCAGCTTAAGTGGTGCAGGCACTGCCGCATGCCAGCACGGTGTCCTTAATGGATGAGCCACAGAAAGAGAGTGACTCCATTAAACCAAAGTACAGCCTTTTAATTCCCTTTGGTCCTGAACACTCACTTATCACTATCTCACAGCATCCTACATCCAAATCAAACCTGCCAGCTGCTTGGAGCTCTAGTTGTATTTAATTTAGTTAGTTAAAGCGGCACCTCGACTTTTCCCTCCCAACTGCAGACAGGTTCCTTTCAAGCTATGCTGAGTGGGCGTTTTCTCTCCTGACATGAAAGGGCAGCCAATTTGTAAGGGGGAAAATTAAATTTAGGACACTTAGTTCATCTGAGAGGAAGGAAAATAGAGCAGGGAGGTGAGACAGGGGTATAACATTTATATTGTGCGTTCAACTCACACACACACATATATACAGTGTGTATATATATATATTTTCTTATATCTGAAGAAGTAAAGATACTAGATCAAAAAGAGATAGTAATTTTTCAACAATTGGTAATACTGTGAAACTTTCTACAATAGGCAATTCTGTGTCTATTGCTAAGACTTTGTGAGTTTTATCAATTCTTTTTTTATTTTTCCCCAGGGAGAAAGAAAAATCTACCCTGGAAATTCACCAAAGCCCTAGCCAAAATATTTTACCACGAATGTGAGGGATCTGAATTCAGATTTTTATGTGCTCAAGAATTCCTTTATGATTTTGAGCAAGTGGCTTAGCAGTTACCACTTACAGTGCTCCAGTCCTCCACCTGTGAAACAGGACTAGATCATCCTTCTTTTAGGTCTCCATTGATTGTAGTTCACCCAGGAACCCTTTGAAGAGTGGATTGGCCATGGGTATATGCAGCACCTATAAAAATTAACTCTGAGGTCTGTTTTCCTTTGAGTCTGCCTGCCTGAAACCCCATAATAGCAGTCTCTACAGAGCTGTAACCCCAAAGCAGAGGATTTTAAAAGAGAATTCAGCTGTGGGAAAGAATAAGAGTGGGTATGTAAATGGTAGAAGACACCAAGTGAGTGTTCGGTAGAAAGGCAGACATGTGCTGCATGACTTAGGAAAGAGAGACAAGAGTCCTGCTGAAGTTCTACCTTCTCAGATCCGTTTCCCAGAGAATGAAGCATTTGCAGAGAGAGACGTATGTAGCTTGTGCTTACACAGTAGAACAAGGCACACAGACTTTCTGCATGATGGGGAGACCACTGTTGTGGAGGCTTCTGCATCACTAAGTTTTTCTGGAAGCCCTGAAGTGAAATACGGTAGTTCGGAGTCATAAAAATATTCGTTGTATTGGTGTTCCTCACAAATGGGAAATAGGCTTGTCTTGGTGACTTTAGACTCAATACTTGCTTTTTATCTTTCTGAAGGTAACAACTTCATTCACACTGCCTCACCTATCCCATGCCTTCTGCCCTGCATCAAGCTGCCTCCAAAAGCAAGCAGGCAGTGTGCTCATCCTGGACAAGCACTCCTTGCCCTGTCAGCTGAGAGTGACAATAAGGACAAAATATTTTCCCCAGAAGGGAAGAAAAGAGCGGCTGCTTCATTTTTTTTCCTAAAGAAACCAAAGGTTTCTTGGCATGTGCTGACAAATCCCTAAGTATGGTAATTGCAGTATTAACTGCTACAACCAGCGACCAGGTCCTCTTGCATACGGGGTCGTCCCTACACCCTTAGGAGGTGATTCTTTTATTAAGACCTTACTGTGTACACAAACCAAGTGGAATGGCAAACACATTGTGGAATTTGTGCCGAGTTAGAGCTGTTCTCTTTATTCCTATGGTTGTGTCCTGAGTTTAGCTGATTAGATTAGAGGGTCCCCATGGGACTTTGGGATAAACTGCTTTGTATTACTTAAAGTTCACAGAATTCAGTCTGCTGTTTTGATGTACGAGGTCAGAAAATATTAAAAAGATTATACACACAAATTCAGTAGTTGATGCATATTGTTCCTTTCCCCCTGATTGATTTGCCATGGTGTCTGGTAATTTATTCATGCAAGGGAGCTCTGATGGATGATGTAAATTATTTTGGTTTCCCCTTTTGACTTAAATAATAATTGCTAATATCTTAGCACAATATGGGGATAAGATTTGGCAAAGTGTTGCAAAGATACTTTTTTTTTTATCTTTAAGGCAACAGCAAATATAGGTATGAGTTCATTATTCAGAAAGAATGTGTTTCTTAAAGAGAGTGAAAATGTCACAGGTTGAGAAAATCACCAGAATGCAGAAAGGTGATGTTGTCAGGTGCATATAGAAAGAAAAGATGGTCAAATGGAGATACTTTTTTTTTTTTTTTTAGCCAGTGGTCACTTTTGTAAACCTTAACTCATTGCAGGAGATACAAAATTAATAGGTTCTGAAGATGAAAATATAGGTTCTGGCATAGAAGTAAGCACTTGGTAAAGCTGCCTCTTATGCATCTCTCTAGGGATGAAAGCTTAGAAATACAAATTGGAACTGGAAAATAGAATGTAAAACAGCCCGAGACAGCTGAGCTGGACCTTTCAGAGATGCATCTGTGCCCAGTATGAATCACTGTATTTTAGTGAACCTACGCTTGTCTTCATTATTACCTTGATTTTAAAGAATTGTTTTCTAACGCAGACTTGTGTGATGTATAAACTGTCCGTACTCTCCATGGGAGTGTATGCTCAGGCAGGAGAAATCTCTCATCCAGAGCTTGTCACCCAGGTCACAGATGACCAGTCTTAGTGACTGTGTGAGCTGTGTCCCAGTGCCTTCATATTAACAAGCCTCATTGCTTCTCCACCAAAGAGGCTGGTCTTTTAGAGATGCAGATAGGCAGGAGGTAGCAGATGTTCTCCAAATGTCCCATGGCTAGATTGTGTGAGGACACTAGGCTGAGTGTTCACAGGGCTGGCAAAGGCAGTGAGGTCTCAGCAATGCCTGGTAGCCACCAGCAGGCAGGGACGGGTCACCCAGCACAACTCTGCTGCCAGCTGGCAATGTAGCTCTGACACATGAACCTAACTTGAACGATGGATGTGCTGATAAATCTGAACAGATTGGCTGTTTTGATGAAAATAGAATTAAGAAAGGCAGGAAGTGGGACAGATGAAGGAGAGGGCTCTGAGGTGACTTACATGACCTCAGTGAAGAGCTGCAAATCTGAATCCTCATCCCCTGGTGCCCACTGTCCCATGCTGCATGCAGAAACCACAGTGCTGGGGTTTTTTCCTTCATTTTATTATAGAACTTGAATGTCCCCAAAGTAGCAGTGGAAAGCTGTGAAAGCTCATTTTGCCACTTTAGACTTTATCCCCTGGAACCTATCTGTTTATAGGCTACATAACTAATTTCAAGTTTTAATCTACCTGCCGAATCCTGCTTCATAAGACATGAGAGTCTCTCAAGTTCATGACATTCTCATCCTTGATGCTCTTTGGATGACACACTGTGGACAGGCATCTGTGTAGGATGCTGTAGTGGCTCTGCTGTTGTTCATGCATAGTCATGAGGCAGGAGAAGGCTCACAGCAATGAGATACTTTTGGTGAGTGGGCCTGTCCACAGCCCGTTCCCACGTCTTATTTTTTTCTGCCATAGCTTCAGGTGCCGAGGAAGGACCTTTTACAGTATCGTGCTTTTGTCAGTGCAGCCTCTTGATGAGAGGGGCTGGTGCTAGGTCACTGCAAGAAATAACTTTATCTGTTGGGATACTGTGGTTGGAGCGAGGCCTTGCAAGGACTACAGATGGACCAAGAGAGTGGAATTCAAACAGTCTCATTTTCCTGCCTGAGGCAACGCTTCGAGTACACAGAAGGCAGTGGTGTATCAGAAGCAGCTGTCTGCCAGCCGTACAAAGGGTATTGTTCCTGCTGTTTCCCACAGAACAAAGGCACACGCATGGGAACCACAGGATGGGATAAAAGGGGAGATGGCCAGGAGCTAATGGGAAGTGACAAACCTCTTCATATACTTTCTCTTCCTGTAAAATCCAAATTCATGCCTCAGATACAGAAAGTGCTCCCTTGGCCAAGTTAAGGATCAGATTCAAGTCTAGAAAATGAAAAGACACATTTGATGGCTGGTTCCTCTGTGCCATAGAAACATGAGACTTTCTCTCCTGGTTTGAGTGAGAACAGGACTAACTGTGGTCAGTGCTTTTCCTCCCCAGCTGAGCTCCTCTCCCTGCCTGGCCTGTCCGCAGGCAGCAGCTGTTGGCACAGGCAGTGGCTGCTGCTGGCACTGAGAACACCCCATGGGCAGAGGCAGTACCGAGGGG
>JANHOC010000459.1:84577-108119 GCA_027560235.1 Halcyon leucocephala | reverse complement strand
GGGGGGGGGGGGGGGTGACAGAGACCGGCTGTGACAGGTCTAAGAGGCCACCCTGACTCTAAACCCTGACACTTTCAAATAAAATTCCACCAAAAATAGGTGAGTTAGCAATGCATTAGAAAGCGTGAAACCACAAATTATACTGGTAAACTTGTCCTTACACTGCTTGTGCAGATAATGTGCATGTGCTTTTATAGTAATAAGCATAACCCATGGATTTCCATATTACCTGCAAAGCACTCGGGCTGATTAGGACCAAGTCTAATTTGGTCCTAATCAGCTCTAGGCAAGTGAACCGTGAAATTAGCTTGACACATTAATTTTATGTTTTATAGCAGGTAGCCCTGCCCAATTTGCCTGACTGTGCTAGACCAATTTTATAAGTCTATCTATATGTGCATGATTATATATACTTACATATATAAATATATATAAAAAGCTTTTCAGTTGTCTCAAACACAGGTGCCATGATATAAGATGTTCCACTTTTTCTGTGGACTACAGGCAGTCCCTCTTGGGCTGCACATTTAAAGCATCACGCTTTCTTTTAGTCCCAGTTTGCTGCTGGTACTAATGTTTAGTGACAGTTACTCAGTACTAATGATCACCTTTGGGGATTTTCAGAGTGCTTGCCTCTTGCTGGTCACTGGTGAAATGTAATCAATAAATCTGCCAGCCAGGCTTTTCTTCTTGCCTTTCCTATTGGAATTAAATGAACATCACAGTAACAGATTTGTGATGGAGTCCCCTTGCCATCCAGAGCCGTTCTGCACATGAGTAATGCTGCTTTAACAGTTTAAGCATACCATAAAATTATAAATACATGGAAGAAAACAGATGAGTAATACATATATTAAGATTGATCTTGCATACAATTCTTGACTGGAAAAAAGGAAGAAAGTTAAAAATTGCTGTAAAGTTTGTTCTATTTGGTTCTCACTTTTTTCCTAATAGACTGCTCCTGTCAGCCTTTGCTGACTTTTTTTGCATTGTTTTTCACCAGACAAGAGCTAATTCTGTTTTCTTTGTAGGGAACAGAGGATGTCAGTAAATAATTTATCAGTATTAACAATTAGGAGTTAATAATCTTTCATCTGATTTCTTTTAAACCACTGCCCTTAGTACAGTGACATTATTTTCTGTTCATAATAGTAACATGTCTTGTCATTCCATCTGTCTAATGTAGTAGCCAACGAGATGCTAAACACTTTCCATGGAGTTGAGAGTACTGTGCCTTTGAGCAGAGGCAGAGCAAGATCTTGCAAAGTAACATAAGAACTTCCATGGAAGACTAAAATTTTCTTAAATTTTTAGGCAAATATAAGGAGAACAGCTTCTGGAAGACAGGATTCTGTCCTCACGTTCTAAGAAGTAGTATAATTCCAGAGCTGCTCATGTTTGTGTTAAAGGGCTGCAGGGTAATGGCTAAAAGCATCTTGTGTGATAGCGAGTGAGGGGATGTTTCTGAATGCTTGGAAAATTGTCACAAAGTGAAAGCTCCCAGGCCTTTCAAGAACAACAGTGGCTTTCAGAAGATAACAGGAGAAAAAAAAAAAAAAAAGACTAGCAAGCCATTGACCTGCCTACCTTCTGCTTCTTTGCTTTGCCGGTGGGAAAGCACAGAGTTTATGTCCTTCTGTAGCTCATTAAGCTTTTCTGAGGGTTGACAATATAAAGCTGAATTTTGTAACTAGGTTGTTACCGTAATTATGGTCTGCGGTCTAAAATAGTTACACATGAAGAGGTCCTGAATAAAGAAAAAATGAGTCCCCTTGTGGCAGTCATCTCCTTATCTTTGCTGACTGCCTAGAGTTTTCTTGTTTATACTCCGAGCAGCCAAAAGACAGTTGGCTCAAGCACTAGTTCTTCCTATCAATAACTTTTCTACTGCAAGTCCTTTGAGTACATTTTCCTCTGAGAGCAGCAGCAGAGGAACGTGGGAGCTGCTGCCCTGGCCAAGCCCCACGGGCTGCCTGCACAGCTGGGTACAGGTCTCTGTCCAGGAGACCTTCTCTTTGGCTACTCAACAAGTGCTGCTGGTTTTCTCCTGCTTCAGGAGCCGGCTCTCACAATGACTGTCTTGTTTGGTATGTGGGTTTGAAGCACCAGAGAGAAAACACAGTGTCAGAGCCATGGCAGAAGAATAAGAGGCAGGGGCTAATAGGTTATGTTCCTCTGAGCTTGCTCTAAGTGTGTTTGGAGTTTCAGTAACTCTCAGTTACATCATGTAAATGACTCACGCTCTGCCTTGGTCCTCGTAGGATGAGGGTCAACTTTTTGGCCAATTAAGAAAAGTAAATGCCATCAACTTGCAGAGAAACTGCAGTTTCTTGGATTTTATGAGTTGTGCTGAGCAGAGAAAGGAAAGGAAGTGCAAGGGAGACAAAAGCATCTGAGTTTGTGCTGGTTTATGGTGATCTAATCTGGTGGTGCCCCAACTCCTACAAAGTCAAACTGACTCATCTTGAAGATTTAGACCTATTTCAATGTAATTTCCTTATAAAATGGACAATTGTAATTCTGCCAATAGAAATGTTTTAGATTCCATGTTTTTTGAACACATTAATCATAAATGTAATGCATTTTTCTTAAGCCAAAGGTAACCAAATACTGAACCTGAAAATGGCGTATGTGTACTGAAGTATTTCAGAAACAGAACTCAGGAATAGGCTACGAACATATGCACATACGAAATGTGCAACACCTACGTTTGTGTTCTTTATCGCTCCTCATATATGAGTTCTGTCACATGCATGTGAAAAAGTAACATATGGCTTTCAAAAATTACTCCTGTGGATGCTCTTAAAATACATCTCACAAGAAGCGGTTCTCCTCTTCTGAGGAAATCTTCCATAGTTTTGCTCCCCTTGTGCACTGATATTTCAATCATTTTTCATCAACGTGCCTGTTGTCCAAACATGCTGGCATGTGGAGGATGCTCAGTTAGCTCCCAAAACAGCAGGAAGAAGAGCTCCCACGAACCTGACCCAGGTGCTAACTGGGTGCTGCAACTTGACATGGGGAGGAGCTTTTCTCCCCACCAAGGCAAAAGGATGCTGGAGGGATTAAACATCAAAATCAGTTTTTGCAGAGTCTCCTTCTCCTCCTCGGTGACTTTGGGGAATTTTCCTACTCCATAAGAGTAGAAGGAAGAGAGCATGAGGTTTTAAAAGCCCAATGAGATAAACACTGATTAGGTTATTGCCATTGCTGCATCTTACTGTGAAGACTTTCAGAAAACCATGATAGCATCACTCTGGGATGACAATGCATAACCAACCCTGTCTGCTCCTCCTCAACCTTAAGCCTGAGTTCGCCCATGCCAGTCATCTGGCAGAAGGGCTTTCCTGTAATCTGAATCACCAACATGGCCCACGTTAGAAACACACCTCCAAGAAAAGGAGAAAGGTTCTATTTAACTCAGAGCTGTGATTAGAGCAGGCCCCACCATGGGGAGAGCAGCATGAGGTGGGGATGGTGAGTCACCACTGTGAGGATGGGAGAGCAGCCGTGGGAAGGGCTTTGGCTGGTCTTGACCCTGCGACTTGCACCCTCCAAAATGTCAGCAAAAGAAACTGTAAACAGCAGGTGATTTCTGCTTTTGTGGCAAAGTGTTTCTTTGTGATAAGATACTTGAAAAGTAGGATTTCCAACGAGACTGAAATCCTCTGCGTGATGCAACATCACATCAAGGGAGAGCTTTAGGTGGGCCACTGCTCCACTAGCATCACCCTCTTCAGCAGGCACGCTGCCTCAGTAGGAGACTAGCCAGGCGTGCCCCCAGGTAGCCCTTGTGACCCTCCTGGCACAGCTCTTAGGAAAGTGAAGACTCTCTGCTGGGCTGGGGGTGTTAGTGAGCAATGAGGACTAACTGCACGAGGCTTGGCTGCAGGTCTGTGATAGGCAGGTCCATCAAAGCTGCTCTCGTCTCTTGCGTCATCGTTGGGTTTTGCTAAGCATGAAGAGTGGTGTTGCCAGCCCTTCTAAGAGGGCAAGACAAGAACAAAGTCAGTTGCTCGCAGGAGTAGGCAGCAAGTCCAATACTGACAGGATCAGGCCCTGGGACTAAAAAAATTCTCATTAGAAGGTTTTCATTTTTTATCAGTTCCATTCAGCCCCGTCACTCGCGGTCGATAACTGACACTATTGACTTCAGTCGAGTACAGATTACATGGGAATGCAATGACTGATGGATTAGGCCACGACATGCGAGATGTATTTTCTCCTTCCAGAACTCTTTGCTTTGGTCTTTTTATAGATGACAATTATAGGATTTGCACAGGCTGATAACACTACAGTGCCACAAATGCTAAATTAAATATTTGCCCTGGGTTTTTTCCCCGTTTTCAGTAATTGCATGCATGCCAACATAGTTTGAATCCCAGCCAGCTTTTTTTGCACTGTATAACTGTCAGAAATGTAGCAATTATAACCCATTAAAATGAAACGATTTATGAAATGCAGATGCCAATTCATAATATAAATCAGTGCCTGTATTATATTACCAAATTGACATTTATTATGTAATTAATAATTAGAATAAGCATTCCTTTGAGCCATCCACTATCACGCAGGGCTAAATTATGTCCCCGAGGGGTAAGGGCAAGTTCAGAAACTGCAGAGGTGCAACAACTTTGGGGAACCACAGAGAGGTTGGGAACTTCAGGTGGGCTTTCCCATGTGGAAGTGGCACAGACTTGCTGCAGCAAGCAAAATCTGTCCACCGGTGCAAATAGTGCTTGAACCAGGCTGGAGCACATTTCTGCACAGCCCCGAGTGCATGTAGGTGCCAACTTATTCCTGTGGATAACTGTACAGGGGCAAGGCTTAGCTTGGACTACACGATACAGCAAATATGTGTAAGGAAATAATTTGCCGTCGGCTAGTGCTGTTTTAACATGAGTGTTGCATATTTCCCCGTTAATGTGAGAGGTATTTCCATATGCTCTACAATTTATTCACAGTTATCCATCCCGAGGCCATCTGCCCAGACCTTAAAGGATAGATATGGAAGCGAAGAATGATTTGGCCTGTTGTGAGAGCATTCTGTATGGGAGCTCACTTTGTATATACATGGCTGTGTTGTTACCAGAAAAGCCAGTTTCGCTGTAATCTGACAGCTACTGAGTGAGAAACCGTTATCTGCCCATCCTGGGAGGGCTGATAACACCAATCTCCATAGCATCTAAAAATCTGTGCTGAGGGATAAGGGAAGAAATTAACACACTTAGAGAAGAAAATCATTGCAGGTTACTAACGTGTAAATCAGCTTTCATTAATATGAGCCATGTTCTACTGGGACATAAATCTAGAACCACCTCATTTCCTTTGTCTGACCTAATCACTTTGGGTCCAATATGGCATACAAACAGCAAGGTTTGTAAATGCAGCTTCCTTTTCCTTCCTTTTTCTTTTTCTTTCTTTTTTTCTTTTTTTTGGAGGGGAGTATACAATTGTGGGGTTTTTTTTCTTGTACAAACCCAGCTCAGTCTGAAAGTGAAGGTATGTAACAATTTTGCTGTGCATCAACCGAGCAGCTAACTTATCCTATGTCGTAAAATAAAACCAGAAGAAATAACACTGCAAAAACATGCTGTTAAAGTAACAGTGTTTGGATGAAAGCAAGAAAATTCAGAGTGAAGTGCCTGGTGTCCTTTAACTCAACCCCATTGTGTCTAGAGAGATTGCACTTTGCAGCACTTCACTGTATGACCGTTTCCATCCCTGCAATCCCAAACACAATGGGGTGAATTAAGATTGGAGAGGAAGCATTAACTCTTTGTTGCTGTTGAAAAAATGAGATTCAAACTGCAAAGAAAAGTCGGGGTTTGGTAGTCTCCTGGGAGTCCAATATGCTGCTTAAGAATAAAAAAAAAGATTAACACAAACCACCAAGCAAAATACTACAGCACAACCCTATTTTTACTCCTTCTCTTCCCTTGAATTGCGTCTCTCATATTGCCAGCCCTCAGGCAACAGAAGTGTGAATATTTCATATATATCCTTATACACAAAAAATTACATGCATAATACATTATAGATCCTTTTACTTCCATACATAATATCCCACGTGGTGATTTCTTTTCCAGAAAAGGACTTGTGAGAAAATGGCAAGTCTATTCTGGGTTCTGACTGTAGGGAACATGTTACTAAGCCTCTTGCCACCACAAATGGAATACAAAAGAAGCTGTGCACTGGTTCAGTGCAGTAATGTGCATGGTTGGTTTGAAGGTTTTTGAACAACTCTCACATGCTGCCTGTAATTTCTGGAGTTGCTGACAGCAGTTTCTAGAGCTGCAAAAGCCCCACGATCAATTCTGGGTTGCTGCCATGAGGAAACCAGTATTTGATCTGGATCTTCAAAGATCACAGCTATCCTATTGCTCTGCAAACACAGGGACTTCCAGCGTGACAGAGCATTTACCTGATTAGATATTCCTACAGGCTCCAAGAAGTCTGAGAGTGATGCTGGTACCTCTGAAATGCTCAGCCAAGAGTTTCCTCTCCCAAAATGATGGGTATCATAAAACTGTACATAGGAGGATTCAGAGTGGAGGTCAAAGTGGCCTCATGAACTCTTTGAGATGTGGTGAGCAAATCAAGGCCACACATCTCCCTCCCTAAACAGCTATGGTCAGACCAGAAGAGACACCCTGTAGGCTCGTTGTTCAGGCGCACTATTTGAGGCTTAGCGTAAAACCTTCATGTAACTATCCCCAAAGTCTGGCTCCTCAGTGTGTATTTCCAGCCTGAAGGAAGGGCTTGATTTTCAGTGTATACACCCAGAACTCCTGCCACAGTCTCAGAAAATCAGGCTGCAGGTTTGAGGACAAACTTCTTAGTTTTTAATTTTTTTTTAGCATGAGGTGTAGTTTAACTTGAGTCCCCTCTAGCTTTGAGACTTATTTATGTGGCTTTGAATACTGAGGCATGGGGAGATTAAGTGACTTTGTCAGTGACTTCCATTATTAGGGTAAGTCTCTCATTACTTTCATTACTGTGGTAGGTCTAGGAATTAGACCTTGATGTTGGGCATTCAGAGTACTTTTCTTCCCTAATAACTGAGTGGTAATACACTGCATTCTTATTTGGAAGATTCACATTTGATTTTTCAATTCTTTCATCTTCGGAGAAAGGAGTGCTCTGGATTCTGAGCACTCAACCCCTGAAAGTACACAAGCCAGTATTTCTGTCAATTAATGGATGTTAGAGGAACGGAGAATGTCCATTCTGACATATATATTTAAAACAAAAGGTGGAAGAATAAGAAATATTGCTAGTTAATTGTTCCCATCTGAACTATTTTTCCAAGTGCCTTTTTCATGTCCTTCTATTACAGGTTGAATTCAACTGCTCTTTAAGCACATGCCCTCTATAAAGGGCATAATGGCTGAGTTGAGAATAAACATTAAAAATGTGAATAATTTTAAAATAAGCAGCCAGCCATCATTAATTCACTTGGTACTCATTACAGTAATATTAATAATGATTTATGCATTGGATATTAATACAGTCTTCCACTGAAAAGCTGGTTTGCTTCTAATTTTATTTCATGGAAAATAATTGATGCTTAAAACTTCACCTATTCTGCCTTCTTTCAAAATCTTTTAAAAGTTAAGAGCAGGAAAATACTTAACCTGTGAGATGAACAGTGAGCTATGAAGCGTTTTACTCACTAGGTCACACCCCAAATGTAAACCAGGGGAAAAGTGAGGAGGATTTGGTGGCAATTCTGTAGTTTACCTAAGAGGAAGAGGTGGCCTGCCTCCAGCTGCTGGGAGCGGGTGTCTCCGGTGGCTTCTGCAAGGCATTTCCCTGCAGAAGGGCTGGGGGACCAGCAGGAACATGGTAGGGACAGTGGGAACCCCTATGCAGGGGCCAGCCCTTATACCTACTGCCCAGTGTGTGTTTCAGTTCCAATACGCAGTGCGAACAAGAGCATCATTTCCACGGCTGTCAGCCTAGAGCATTTCACGAGCAATATTCCTTTCTAGATGCAAGGTCCAGGCTTGGCCATACTGACCTTTGCAGCAGAAGGCATAGCAAAGGCAGAATCTTCTGCCTTGCTTTCTTCTTGGGGGTTTTTCAGGTGCCGCCTTCCAACATATGAGAAATCAGAACTGTTAACATTGTTTTGCCAGTAAGTTGAAAGGGCAACCTCTCTACCAAGGTTCTCACAGCGAGTGTAAGGCCTCACTTGATGTGAACAAAAAAGCTTTTTTTTTCTTACTTGTCTGAAGTAAGGAGACTTTTCTGGGTATGTTCCATGTTTCAAAAATTGGCCTTCATCTGATAGGACTGTATGGAAAGTTATCTGTCTCCCAGTGCTATATGAAATGTGAATTCTTTGGGGAATAAACATGTTTAACAATGAGTACTATCATCTGTAGACTGCTCAAGTTCTTAATTGGCCTCCAATTAAGCCTAAGATTACTGAGGATGCTTTAATTGATCTCACTTTCAGATGCAATAAACTATTAAAAGCCAAAAGCAAAACCAGAATTCTGCTTGTGGACATGATATGAAAACAATTGAAAATTGCTTGAAAGGGATTGGCTTCTTTAGTCTTCACTCTCTGTAGTCTGACTAGCCCTCCAGGAAGTCTCCGTGGTTTCATAAAATTGCTTTATATACTCATTAGTGCTTAATAGTCAGTATTTTTCAGCAATAGTTTTATTCTACTATTGAGATCATTAATATGTTCAAAGTCAGTCATGGAGCAGGAACAAGTGAAACCTGATGTTGTAAAAAGGCTCATTGGACTGAGAGAAAAGGTGTTGATCTGGGAAGAGGAGAATATGAAATACCTGGGCTACGGTCTCACCCTCCTGTTGGGTAAAGAGCTGCTCTCACTCTGTTCCTTCAGCTGGGCTTTGGGGGGCTGTGGCAGCAGGAACCCCGTGGATGGACCAGCTTTGTCCTGCTGTGCCAGACCCCATGCTGAGATAACAGGGGTGCCACCGGTGCCCTCCCACCCACCACCT
Source organism: Halcyon leucocephala (assembly GCA_027560235.1). Classification (NCBI taxonomy): domain Eukaryota; kingdom Metazoa; phylum Chordata; class Aves; order Coraciiformes; family Alcedinidae; genus Halcyon; species Halcyon leucocephala. Next base: position 99,135 of record JANHOC010000459.1, on the reverse strand, counting down.
TTGCAGTGGGGAGTAGCAGCAGCCCAGGAAGAGGGAGAAGGCTGCGGCTGGTAACCCCTTCCTCGGCCCTAGAAAGATGTGTCTAGGAATGTCTGCCAGCTCCCTACCCTAGTTATTGGCTTCTTCTGGTTGTCTTGTATTTGTCTTCACACACAGAGACTCCAGACATTGCCATCTAGTGCCTAATCATTCCCCGTGGCTGCATTCCAGGGGCCCGGTGTCGGGCGTGAGCCAGGGATTAAAAATCATTTATTTCCTCCATTATTATTGACAGGTGGGACACACACACACCTTTATTTGGTCCCTAAACAACAACAAGAAAAAAAAAATCAGAAAGAGTATCTGCCACCGCTCAGTTTAAATCCAAACCGTCTGTTAAACCTCTAATTATCAGCTTGCCTTGTGGGTAAAATGGTACCATTCAATTATTGGGTTTTGTTCGCTTGTCAGCTGCAAAAAAAACATATTATCACTGCTTTTCAAACCAGCAAAAAGAGCAGAAATTCTGCAAATTGCTTTCTAAACGTAGTTACTTTAAACCTAATACCTCTCTGCAGCGTGTCAGCAATTGTATAATGTGGCGTTGCATGCAAATTGTATTTAATGGAGGTATTGCAATTATTTGTTTTACATTATGTAATTTTAGTGAAATTATTTCCTTTGTTGCCCCATTACGTGTGGTTCAGTTTGACACATCCAGCTTAGCATGTTAAAAATAAACACACACACACACACACTTGCCTGCACACATTTTATCAAGCTACTGTAGACGCGAGCAGAAATTATCAAACACTCGTTAGTGCTCTGCAGCCATGGTGGGGTGAGAAATAAAAACATCTCTTCAAGAATAATAACCTCAGGACCGATTGTACTTGACAGTCTTTCCCTGTGTGTATTTACCTAGCTCGTGTTGGAGGGTGTCTGTGTCTCGGGGATCAGTTTCTTCCCCCTGTGCCTGCGTGTGGTGCTGGCAGCGGCGCAGCCCACCCCACCCAGCACTGCGGGGATGGCGAGAGCTCTGTCACTCAGCTGGAGTGACTGAAGCTCCTCTGGTCCCGTGATAAAATCCATGACACGTTTACATCCGACTTGGCTGGTGGATTTGGGGCATTTCACTTCCTTAGCTTTCCCTTTTTCCATTCACTCCGTGCGAAATCTATTCCACTAAAGCAGAGGGAGCTCAGGAAATACTTCCCAGGGAGGGTGTTAAAACCTCTCCTTCCCTGGCCCGACTTCTCCTTCTGCCAAGCCCTGCAAGTGATCTCTGCCACAAGCAGTGAGCTGCAACACCATCTTTGGTGGCAAATAAATACAGGTTTTGCTGAGCAACTCATTTGTGAAGTCCAGCATCCTCCTGATTCCACTGTGGAACTTCCTTGGTTTTGTTTGGTTTGGTTTATTTTTTTTCCAAAATAAATCTGTATGTATCTTATACTGCTTGATCCAGGTCTTAGTCTCCCTTTCTAATATTAGAAAGAGCGATATATTTATTGATTGATTTTGGGCTGAAGCTGAAATTCTCCTGCAATTCTGCTTTAAAAGGCTACCAGGAAAAATTTCAGTTTAGGAACATAATCTGTTGTTCATCTTTTGCTATGGGAGGAAATACTTTGCTGGGAAAAAAACTCAGTGCTTGACTTGCCGAATAGAAAATGTACTTGCCTTAGGCGTGTGGCGAGGAGAATAGATGTATTTCAAGGCTGGTTTAACCCCCAGATGGGCTTTCACTGAGCTCTCATGACGCTGGCAGAAGATGGTTTTTTGCCCGGACGAAGCACAGCAAAGCAGAAGCACGCGCAGAGCGAGTTCCCCTGAAGTTTCTCTCTCTGATCATCGCCTGTCCTTACTCAGAGACAAATGATGGTTTGAGTTCTATTGACTGAGCAGAGCCCACGAGGGGTCAGAGGCAAGGAGATTCGGCGAGGCCAGGCAGCCAGGAGAGGCGAGTCACACCTCATTAGTAGGCATGCAGGTAGGAGAGCTTTAGATTTGTTTCAGGCCCCTCGCAAAGGTGCCTTGACAGTTTGAGTTATGCTGACAGCCTCCCCTCAAAGGGAAAGAGAGTGTCAGGCAAGAGAGATGAAACATGTTTCACTGTCACCCTCCACACAGCCTAAATGGATGGCCCAGCATCTTGCCATCAGCGACGTTCCCATCTGGGGAAAAAATGGAAGAGTTGAGTTTGATGTTATAAATCACCATAATTTGTTACAATTTCCAAAGACAAATATGACAGGGTGGAATTACTTTGCGGTGCTGAGACAGTCATTTGCAGAAGCCATAAAGTGCCAGTATAAATCTGAGGATGAGATATATTTAATCTGAAGAAACAGAGCACGATATTACCTCACGAGATTGTGTTTACCAAGAACTTAGCTGTGGTGACGCTGTGGAATTGCAGGTTGCTCATTTCATTTTACCCTTTCGAATCAAAGGGACTGCTTTATAAAAATTCTAATGAGGTAGAAAGATTCTTTGTATATTTTGTATTTGCTCCGTTGTAAGGTGGAAATACTTATTACGTTCTCCAAGAAAATGACACAATGCTCGCTTTTGACAACAGAGATAGTTTGGGGCTTTACAAGTGAGATTCCAGAGAAAGGCAATGTGCCGTTACACATTCAGGGCTGCCTCTTCAGAGCTCTTGCTCTTCAACAGCTTGTAAAATAACAAACCAGCCAACATAACTATCCCTTTTGGAAGTGTCCGGCCACAAGCATAACTCCCAAAAGCTGTATCTTGAAACTTTGTTTGTTCTTCCCCTTCACTGATGATGCCGTAGTCCGAGAGGGTATTTTGAAGACAAGTTGTTGGAAAAAAATCAAAGATGAATTGAGGGTGTTACCCTGTGACATTTACGTGGTCACAGTCCAGATCATCAATTTTTGTCTCTTCTCTAGCAGAGGCCATTTGAGGGAGCACACGGAGAAGAATGTGAGTGTTCAAAGTGTAGAAGCTGAAGGCGAAACTGTTAATCATTGCCTGTATGTTCGTGGGTAGGATGTTTAGGTCTGTACCTTCCTTTGCCCACAGGTAACAGGAGGACATTGCTAAGACTTCCTCACCCTTCCTCTGTAATGATTTGAACAGCCCATAAGTAAAAGGCTCTCCGAAGGAAAGTATTTTTTAATAGTATTCTCTTTAATAGCAGCCTGTTTATTCCCTGGTGAGGGAATGATGGCATATTATGCATCTCTATTTTTGAAGGCCAGAAAAAGAGAGAAATAGGTCTAAATGCTTATTTGGCACTTACTTAGATAAACCTTCCCCGAGCCCTAGCTTTTTATTTCCATAAATCCCAGCGTTTTTATGTCAGTGAGTAGACGATGATATGTTCACCCATTCCACATTTGGATGTTATCAGGAGAGAGATGAAGCACATTTCAGCGTTGCAGTCGGTACTGAATAAATCAACCCTTGGCGATGCAGTGATGGTAGGAAAATCTGGCAGCCTGTGCCGTCAGTCACTCCTGAAACTGGATCACCCTCCTTAAAACACGCGCTTAACCAGAGCTCTCCGTGTGTCAGCTCGGGAAGAAACTGGCAGGGGTTTTCAGCTTGTTGAAATGACAGCAACTTTAGTGTATGTTTAAAAGGCAGGGTTTACTGCTGCTTTCCCCTCTTCCTACTGTCCTGTTTCAGCCCTTCGAGGTGTCACTCAGGAGCTGTGCCGAGCGCGGGTGGGCAGCCTGCAGTAGCTGCCTGTACAGTCTGTGCCTTTGTGGCTTTCTAATCACCCAAGCTCAGCGCCTGTCGATGTGTCTGGTCCACAGCAGTAATAATGGGGCCTTTCTTTCCATGCTTGTGTTACCGTTCTGTTCTCATTTTGTCTCTTGAAAGAGGAGTTAATGTGAGAATCCACTACCCTGGACAGGTGAGGGGTGTTTCTAAAAGGTTTCTCTTTTGGGAACGCATCAGCCTGGCACGGTGAGTTTGTAATCCTGGTTCAGACAGAATGAAAATCATGTGAGCAGAAGGGAAGTTTCATTTTCCCTGCCGAAGTGATGTATAAATAGTATGTGAAAGCTCCTTTGGTCTGACTGCACAGGTAGCTTCTGGTCTGCTTTTAAAAATGCTCTCACAGGTTTCCCACACCTCTTAGAAAGATTAAAAAAATAAGAAAAAAATAGAAAAATTAGAAAAATAAACACCTGACTTCTAGAGCACAGGTCTTCTGAGGAGCGGCTGAGAGAACTGGGGTTGCTTATTCTGAAAAAAAGGAGGCTCGGGGGAGACCTCGCTCTCTACAGCTACCCGAAGGGAGGTGGGGGTCAGGCTGTTCAGCCAAGTAACAAGTGACAGGATAAGCAGAAATGGCCTCAAGTTGTGCTGAGGGAGGGTTAGAGTGGATGTGAGGAAGAATTTCTTTCCAGAAAGGGTTTTCAGGCATTGGAAAGGCTTACCCAGGGCAGTGGAGGAGTCACCATCCCTGGAGGGGTTTAAAAGTCACAGAGACGTAGTGCTGAGGGACATGGGTTAGCCAAGGGCTTGTCAGTGTTGGGTTAATGATTGGACAGGTTGATCTTAAAGGTCTTTTCCAATCTAGGAAATTCTGTGATTCTGTGAGGCAGAGGTTAATATAGGAGAGGTTTGAATCTTTCTCCTGTTACATATTCAGTACTGAAGGCCAAGGCATCCTGGCCTGGATCAGGAATGGTGTGAGCAGCAGGAGCAGGGCAGTGACTGTGCCCCTGTACTGGGCACTGGTGGAGCCACAGCTCGAGCACTGGGGTCAGTTCTGGGCACCGCAGGATAAAAAAGACACTGAGGTGCTGGAACAAGTTCAGAGAAGGAAAACCAACCTGGTGAAGGGTCTGGAGAACATATCTTATGTGGAGTGGCTGAGGGAGCTGGGGTTGTTTGGTCTGGAGAAGAGGAGGCTGGGAGGGGACCTTGTTGCTCTCTACAGCTCGCTGAAGGGAGTTGCAGTAAGGTGGGTGTTGGTCTCTTCTCCCAAATAACTAGTGACAGGATGAAAGGAAATGGGCTGAAGTTGCCCCAGAAGAGGTTTAGACTGGATATTAGGAAGACTTTCTTTACTGAAAGAGTAGCCAGGCTCTGGAACAGGCTGCCCAGGGAGGGGCGTGGAATCACCATCCCTGGAGGTGTTCAAAAACTGTGTAGATGAGGCACTTCAGGACATGCTTCACTGGGAAGGTTAGGTGGGTTTTTTGTGGGGTTTTGTTTGGTTTGTTGTTTTTTGTTCTTGATGGTTGGACGTGGTGATCTTAGAGGTCTTTTCCAACCGTGACAATTCTGTGATTCTGTGAAGGAAAGAAGCAGTCCAGCATCTCTCTGCCCAGCACCAACTTATTGTTTCAATGGGGTAATAATGGAAGTAAATTAGCACAACACTCACACGCCCAACACATACTCTGAGCGTGGAAAATCTGCTGAATTAAACACCAAAGAACCAGGTGGGCAGAAGTTGCTCCTTGTTTCCTGCAGCCTGGCCTAGAGTGCCTGAGCAGGCAGAGCCCCTTCACCCCGCGAGCAGCGTGGCATGGGGCAGGAGGAGCGGTCCATGGGCTGCAAGTGCCCTGCTGGCACCTCCAGATTCCTTTGGCAGGGTGGGTGCAACAGGAGAGGTGGGCTGCTGAGGAGCAGCTGGGCTTAGCTCAGCGGGATATTTCCTTTTGGCCAAAACCTGAGTTTAGCAGAGGAGGTGGTGCAGCTGGAGCCTGACCGGGCCTGGGCCGGTGGCAGTGGCCAGGATGGGGTAGAGGGTTGCGGTTCTCCCTGGCGTGACAAAGGAGCGAGAAAGACACAAAGACTGAGGGAAACTGGTAGAGTTTTGTGCGTCTGTTTGTCTAAATTTCCTCACTTTTTTGCCTCTGCGCTGACCTTCAAGTCGTACCGAAGCAACCCTGAAAACATTTCAATCCATTTTGCTGCGAGTGCTCCCTGAGGAAAGTGGCTGGTCGCTTCTCGGCGCGATGGGAGGGAGACGCAATCACCTGGCTGGGGCACCCCGAGGTGCTGCAGAGCCCTTAATGGAAGGCGGGAAGGGCAGCGGTGCCTTTTTTCTCCAGCAGAAAATGCATCTTTTTCTGAGAGCCCCTCGCCAGCTGCGCAAACCGTTCTCCTGCCCTTCCCACCTCTCTGCCCCCTCAGGGCTCCGACAACCTTTAACTCCCGAGGTGTCCCTGCCTTTTCGAGTCCTTGACGTCTTTAACAACAACAACAAAGTCCTTGCGGTTGTATCACTCCGTGCAGGCTGTTTTGCCAGGCCTCGTGAAGCTGCCTGCAGCGTGGGGACGGTTCGCGGGCCTTGTCAACGAGAGGAAGAGGGAGCTGTGAGGGAGACCAGGGAGAACTCTGTCAACTGCCACCACTTGCCAGAGCAGCTGGGGTGAGAAGGAGTTGTGAGGTGCTGCTGGTTGGTGACTGCAGCCTCACGAGCTTGGGCTGGCCCTGAAGGCGGGGGCATCGGTTCGGTTTCTCCGTGGCCTGCTTGGGAACCTCCTGATCTTGCAGCACTTGTGTGTCCCACTGTTGTTACAATGCTCTCTTTCTCTTGCGGACTCTCACTGCAGCAAGCTGTGAGATGCCCCAGGTTTGGCTGAATGAAAGGCAGTGCACGGTGTATTTTTTTAGGCCATATTAATCTTACAACATTTGTATTACTTTTGGAATAGGCGTGGTCTCCAGGATTAAGCAAAAGTCTAGAATCCCAGCTGCATTTTTTTCCCCCCTTTTTTTTTTCCGGCGTCACTGTATGTACGTGGGTAAGTGCAAAATCACTCCTGCTGTGCTCAGACCTCCTACGGTAAGACATTGTGACTGTGGCTTCCTTGTCATGCTCTGGCAGCGCTGGATGGTAGACAATCTGAATTACATTTTCATCCTCTTGTCCTTTCACAGAAAGAGTATTCCTGATTTCAGTCTGGCATCTATCATTGCCAGTGTGCATGCAGCCCAGAGAGGATCTGGAGTTGTTCAAGTTCATGCAGTGTCTCGTTGCACTCTCCTGGTATCTGGAATTGGACTTCTCCACCACCCCTCAATTTGTGCAGACTGGTAGAAATATGTCTTAGTCCAACAGAAGAAGACATTAAGCAACCAGAGGGCATCTGAGGAGCACCGTGTGCATACAGACTTCTTGTGGGGATCCTACTAGATAGATGAGATACATCGCAGGTATTTCTTTAGCTACTCCTTCAGGATAGGCATACAGTGGGCTGGGACATGGGATCACTGGTGCCTGTTCTCTGCTTCTACACTGGGAATCAGATTCCCAAAGCAATCATGGGTTACCCTACTGGGATGGAGAAGAGAGAGAGTTAGGGACTTGGTTGCAACTCCTTTGCCTAGAAAAGTCACCTCGTTGAAAATTAGAGCCAGCAATAGACATTTACAGCATGCAGCAGATGAAGAAGTTGCCTTCTGTTCATATATCCACTGTACCTCTTCTTTCTCATCACACTCTCCAAAGCTGAGAGTTGTTGGGTTTTCCTCTCTCCTCTTAGACCTTCCTGTCAACAGCATTACTTTACAAGGCATGAGTTCTCTGTAGGACATTTTTAAGCCTTTTTGAAGCAAAGTGAATAGAGAAGAGAGGAGACTCAAGCCTTCTAAATGACTTTTCTTGGTTCAAAGGCAAAACTTGGAGAAACTGTCATCTGGGAGAACACTCCGATCGACAGAAAGGCCCTGGGCCCCAACTTTCAAAAGAAAGGAGGAGCAGAGGCACTGTGGCTCGGTGGGTGTCCCATTGCACACCTATTTCCATCAGCCTGGGCTGGGAAGAAGGCAAAGGGTGTAGGAGCATCCTGATAAGCTTTCCTACGCTCTAGGGACAAACTCCATTTCTCAGTGGTGTAATTTAGTGCTAATTCAGTACCTAGCAATTGTACAGCCATTCGGAATATGCCCTCTCACCGGCCTGGTAATAGAGAGCATATTCTGCTCTGAAAATTACTGGAAATGTGAAGTTCATTAGTGTTCAATTTCTTTGGGGAATCCTCTGTTTCTGTCTGTGGTCTGGCTGCAGGAGTTCTGTCAAAGAACAGTTTGTTAGAGCATGCCTGAACTACAAGAAGCATACCTTGGTTCTGAGAAATCTGATTACAGAAACACAATCAGAATTTCAGAGGAGGACTCTTGGCTTTCAGGTGGTTTTATTACTGCAACATACAGCATAAAAATGCATACAGTGGAAGTGAACAAGCTCTTGTGTTTGTTTCTCCTCCAGTGTGTAGATTTATTGCTTACTGGTTTGTCTTGTGCTTTTAGTGTCCTCGAAGGTCAGACATCAAAACTTCCCCTGGCAGGTCCTTCTGCAATCCAGCAGATCTTTCAATTAGCAAAACATTCATTATACGCAGCTAATACAGTATGGATTTACTCGTTCACTTTCACTGCTGGTTCTTGGGACCCTCTGAATAAGATACTCCCTCCCAGAATAATTCATGGACTCTTTGCCTGAACACTGTATCTTTCAATAATCAATCTAAATTGCAAAATACCTTAAGTGGCAACATTGTTTGCCTGGCACTATTTAAAAATCATGAAAGCAGTGGAATGAAGGATGAAGGAGCATATCAATTCCCTATTCAATATACTACCATCCTTGAGAAGGGGACATTGGAAAGACATTGATAAATAAATGGGTAATAAAATATTTGCCTTTTTCATATTTGGGGGTGATGCTGAGGTGTGCATCGTGAGCAGTGATGGAGCTCTGTCACAAATAACTGTGCATTCTCGAAGAGCATGGAAGGAAAAGGGATAAAATCTGCATTTCTAAAGTTAATTTAGTGTCCTTAAAGGTGCCATACTGAATGTAACCCACGCATCCATAGACTCAGGGTCTGGGCAGCTGCCAGGTGAACTACACTTACCACTGTGAAGAGATGGGCTGGACAAAAGAGCGTTACCCTTCTCTGTTTGCTCTGTCTTTGTGGTGTCTGGAACCTTTCTAGGGGAGTGTGAGATTCTGTAGAAACACAGATTAAAAGCAGGAGGACCTAACTGGGCAGGTGGTCTCAAGCCCAGTGAAATGAGGCAGTGTCCCTCCAGGAGAGGTGGTAGCAAAGTCAAAGGAAGGCAGCCTCAGCGTGGTGAGGAGTGGTCTCAGCAAGCTGCTGACCATCCTGTGTCTGCAGCAAACCAGAATCACCTTTTTTTCTCTGTGCTTCATTCTAGTTTCTGTTATATTCAAAATCTTGTTTGTGGGAAGAGAGGAAACAGATCTTTATATAAAGCTAAGAATTTATTGTTAGCGTAACTGAATTTTAATACTTGTGACACAAGAATCACTATTCATCCAGATCTCACTATTATGGAAAGAAAAATAATGTATCTGTTCAGAAAAATTATCAATAATAATAATGTTAAAATTGTCATACACACACATAGCTTCTACCCCTTTTGCTGGGATTATGCTTGCCCTCCTTCAGATCTCCTGGTGATGGGGTGGGCACTGTGGTCAGTCATCAGCATCTGAACTCCTTCACTGGGACAATTATGATATTCATGTTGATTCCTGTTGATGGTTTCTCCTTTCTTACTCCAGGACCCCCTCTGGGTCATTTTTACATGGTTGATAACAGACTTTTGCATCTTACACTCTCCCTCAGTTGTCTGCAGCTCCAGGTCACATCCAATTTTCCATGTATGCTGTCTTTTCCATGTGCTAGGAATTTTTTTTTTTGCTATCCTTGCTGTGACAAAAAGCAGTTTTGTCCAGCTCTGTGTCTGCATCAGGGCCTATGGGTGAGCTGTTTATAGCTATGGGGTTCCCAGTGCCAGCCTGTGCCCTGTCCCTTGTCAACCCGAGCCTGCACTCTTATGTGCCCTGCTCTGTGTTCCCACCTCTGCTGTTGTGTCCAGCCTGTATTTCTCTTGATGTCAGTGTATTAGAGCCATAAAGATCCCATTCTGCACAGAGTAATTGCTTATTTCCATTATCTACATAAAACTATAGGTGTACAACACTGAGGTAAATGTAAGTGACACAAATGAGCTCTAGACACCTGGTCAGTTAAAGGAATCGGAGGCACAGCTAAACCAGGGGAAGCCAAGCTGCAGGCAGGTCAGGAGTTCAAACAGAGCAAGCCTGACCAAGCCTCACTCTTGAGTCCTTGCAAACCCAGTAATGTCCTGTGACCTGTTACTAGCAATGGCAGCACCCATTAAAGGGCTTCAAGCAGTGTTACAGGTGGTGGTGGTAAAGGCAGGTGTGCAGAAGACCAGCCTCTGAACTCCTATAGCTGGCAGCAGAAGGAGCTGGAAGGTTATTAACTTTCTGCTCTGCTACAAATAGCAGTTGAAAGTCATTGTGGGAAGCGTATAAATTCCAAAAACTGTCTTAACCTTTATACTTGGGAATAAACGCAACACATGGAATGTGGATTAGTCCCGTAGAAGTATAATCTGGTCTGACCCACCTTGTTGCCTACCATCCCCCAAAGTAATTATCTTAGTCCTAAGAAACCAGATGTTCCTAAGAATTTACAAATGATGGAATTTATTTCATCTAATATTAGCAATCTCTGCATCTACATTTCAACTAGTCCCCACTGGCTTGCTTTCTAGTCTGCAGAAGAAATAGGCACTTTCAGTGCTGCCCATTTGATCTCTAGATTCTTTGGAAACGACAAAGGCAAATAGGAGAACTTGGTTTTCTGTGCTGCCTGCAAGAGGAGATAACTAGCAGAGATGAAGCCTGCAGATGTCTTATTTTGGTGAGGTGAATAATTCCCAAAGTATTAATTGAAAATGTTTTCCACAAGTCCCATTTTAAATTCATGCTTGGGACCCCCCACATTGTTCTGATTTTTGTACTGCAAAAATAAAAGACACCTGCATAAAATTAGTCAAGGGCAACAGAAAATTTCAGCAGTCGCAGATCTCCATTGCTCTCATGTTTTGTCAAAGAAAAATTATTGCATCTATTTTTGGTCCCTCCCTCTGTGGCAGAGAGGTGGGTGTATTACCAATGGTGTGTATGGGTTAAATTTACACTATCAACCTAAGCAAAAAAAAGTAGGCAAATATAGAAGCATAGTTTCTCAAAGGGCATAATGGAGTAGGATAAATAATTACACCCCATATTTCCGAGTTCTGGAGGACTAAACCTCCTCTAATAAAAGATGCGTGGAGACAAAATGATTTAGCACAATTATATACAGAACCAACATCCCAAGAAAAATAATCAAAGCAAAGGATAGTTGGAACATCTAGAGAGTTCATATTTGCAACTCAGCAAGCCTGGCAACTGGCTAAACCCAGACCTCATCCATCAGTGAAAGCAGGCCAGTAGGACAATGTGTCCTGGCTGTGACAGCCCTTTGTGAGAAACTTATGGCAAAGCCTCACTTTCTATAGATTTATAAAGCTCCGACCAGAAAAGATCATCTAGTCTGATATCCTATATATCACAAGACATTAAATTTCTTCCAGTTAGCTCCGAGTTGAGCCCAATAACTTAGGTCAGCCAAATGCATTTGAATCTCCAGAATGTTAAATGGCATTGTGTCAAAGAAAGATCTTCAGTAGCTTGCTGATTCTTAGAATTATTTAATAATAAGGTGTGGATTAAACAGCATTGCAGGTGATTATAACTGATTTTGCAGGCCCATGAACTCTGATGAGTCTTAATTTTATAGCGTCAAAAGAAATGTACCTCTACAGCCTTATTTCAAGGTTTAAATGTCTCAGTTTCACCGTACAGTTACCTCCGTCTCCTAGCAGTGCATCTCCTCACACTCAGTCAAAATCAGAAAGTCTACTCTGGGATCCTTGAGGTAAATTTGCCCTGGTTGTCTGCTGCTGCACAGGAGACCCGTGTACAATATAGAAGCTTCATAGAAACTGTTTCTTGCTACATCTTTGTCTTCTTTTTCTTATGACAAGGTGCTCTGGTGCTTTTCTGTCCTCTCAAAGCAGGAACAAGTGGAAGGCCATGTTGTTTTGTGACTACCTCCCAGTGTACTTGTAGTGGTTTACATTTCGATCCAGTCGGGAATGAGATGCTAGTTCTATAACCTTTGAGTCATTCGTTCTTCCTCAGTCTACAAAACCATTCCTGGGTTATATTTGATTGGGCAAATGTTCATCCAAACTCTATCTGTTAACGAGGATATCAGGGAGTTCCTACGGTCTTCTCCAGATGAAAAACGGACAGTGCCACATCTGCAGTGTGTGGCTACCAATGTAAACTCCTCGTTGTGTCACAGTGATCTCTCAGGATGGTACATAAGTACAGGATTAGGTGGTGCAAGAACTGATCTTTATGGGATGCTGAATGTAGAAGCTATTTGCAAGGAAAAAAAAAAAAAGGTGGAGTGTGATTCTTCATAAGGTAGTGGAAAGGTGGTGTAGAAATCTGGTGTCCTCACATTCAGTGCCAGCGTAGTTGGAACAGCACATAAAGACTAAATGTGCTGGAGCTTGCTGCCAGAACAAGTGTCATCCACCTATCACCCCAGCTTGGAAAAATGATGGCTGGGACTCTGTCCACTGAAATTCTAGATCTGACTTACGCCCAACTCTCACCAGTTTAACGAAGCAGCTAAGTAAGGGCCTGGACTTCCCAGATGTGCAATGCAGACAATGAGGTGCCTCTGAAGGCCTCCAAAAGGAGTTCCTTTCTACAAATTTTCGGTAGCTAAACGCAGGCAGGCAGGCGGGGTGTACCCCTTAGATCCTTCAGAAGGTCATCACGATAGTCTGCTTCTCTCCATTGATTATATTAGGAGCTCAGTCTGTGTAGGCTGCTTCATTAGGTGCCTAAAGTGTAATGAAGCCTGGATGTTTAAGTTAGGTGGATAGGCTCCTATAATTAGTATGTTCTTACCATATGCTAATTACCTCGTGCCTTCTAACTCCAGGTAAGAGGATACTTTTAATGAGCCCGCACCCTGTCCACTGGTGCTTGGAAGGCAACTGTGAAGAATGCTTTTTTTTTTTCTGAAAATGGACTGTGTTGTGGAAGTCAAAGGCAGATCAGCACATTGGCTTGGATCCCTTACAGCAGAGTATTGACAGGCTTCAGAGCTTCCTGTCTTTCTTTTCTGCACCACACAGTTATGCTGGGATTGCAGAGCTTCTCTGAAATAAATGGGAGCAATGGCTCCTTTTAAATTTGACTCAGTATTGTTCACATAACCCAGCAGAGGAATGCTAATTAGTAGGTAAATTAGGTGCCTCTGCATTTGTCCTTGGAGAGATGGTAGATATAATTTTCTAGCAACCTTGTTAGCCTCTTCTCATTCAGTGGGCTGGATTAAAAACCAGTAGAATAACCCAATGGGTGTATCATGTAACAGAACATCTGTTATGAGTAAAATTCAGTTTAACAGCCAACCAGTGCAGACAGTGATGCTCTACCCTCTGTAACAGAACCACATAGCTACTCGGTGCTGTAACAGGATGAGGAGACACTGGAGACCATTCACAGGTCCTCTCAGCTTCCTGACAGCTAAACAGCACAATCTGCTTTGCAGTATACCGCCTTCTTGTGAGAAACAGCCCTCAGTGTATTGCAATAAACCAGGAATATCTGAATGTTCTACATCTCCGTTGCACATAACCCGTCAAGTTTCAGATGGACAAGTTTCAGATGGGCAAGTTTCAGATGATGCAATTGCAATGGATGTGTTAATAGAGGAAGAGGCTTACACTTTGTTTTTCAATACAGCCCTGTGACTGAGAACACCCATAGGCTGGAAATAGCATCTTCAGACTCTTTGTGCAGAGCTGCTGTTAACCAGGTAAACCATGAGTCTGGTTTAGTCTGACATGTTGTACTTCACACTTGCAGTTGTCTTGGTGTGTGCCCCAGTCAGTTATGACAGCTCAGTTTATTTGCAACAGCTCTCTGAACAGTGTTTACTTGATTGTGTGCAGGCATCTGGGCATGACTACAGTAATAAGTGTCTTCTACAAGGGGACCAGTTTTAATAAGAATACTCCCAAACCACGTCACTGTCACAGCTTTGCAGTGGGACAGGCAGGTGCTCTGCCTTGTCACTGCGCTAGAGACTTCTCCACTTCTGGCAAATGAGAAATTGCTTTGGGAATATGAACCCCAGCAGTCCGGTGACAAAGCAATGTTTTTTAGGTCCAGAAGCTGCAAAAAGTTTAACAGGATTTGGAAAGGATGGTGAAAGGAAAGCAAAGGAAAACCAAGTGATCTGTAATGGCAGGCTGCGTGTTTGTGATGGAGGTGGGAAAGGGATAAGCAGAGCATCAGAAGCAGGGGTTTGTTTCGAAATGCAGAGGTGGTCTGGCTAAAACACAGGATAAAGGTTCATTTAAAAGGAAGTTACAGTGTTGGGGAGGAGATAGATCAAAGACCTTCCAAGTCACTGCTTCTCAGTTCCTCGTTTGTGAAATTAGTATGATACATCTCTGCGTTACAGGAAAAGTGGTGTGACAGATGCATCTTCTGCTGTGCCTGGTGGTAGGACAAAGGGTAACAGGCACAAACTAGAACACAGGAAGCTCCACCTAAACATAAGAAAAAACTTCTTTCCTCTGGGGGTGCCAGAGCCTGGCCCAGGCTGCCCAGAGAGCTTGTGGAGTCTCCTGCTCTGGAGACTTTCAAAACC
>JANHOC010000459.1:65458-78142 GCA_027560235.1 Halcyon leucocephala | reverse complement strand
GTTTTTAAGGCCAAGCTGGATGGGGCTCTGAGCAACCTGATGTAGCAGGAGGTGTCCCTGCCCATGGCAGGGGGGGTTGGAACGAGATGATCTTTAAGGTCCCTTCCAACCCTGACAATTCTATGAGTCTATGAAATCACAGCATCACAGAAATGTGACATTTAGCCGCTGTGTAATAAGATTTTGCTATAAACTGGTGTGAAAGTGTGACAGTGGTTGGTGTCAGGCATGCTGGGATGGAATGCTGCACGCAGGGTTGGCAGAGGAGTAGGGCAGTAGTGGAGTATAATTCATTGCAGTATCCTGGAGCGTGGTCTTTTCATGTCAGCAAATGATTTCCAGGTGAATTCATGGATTTTGTCACTTGAAGGTCAGACATCTTCAGAGCACCTTGCCTTGGCTGTGAATGTTGTGAGCTGTACAAGTCCTGAGTGAGCGTGTCACGGGAGTTTTCAGCGGGTCACAAATCAGCCACCGTGCACTGTCTTTCACCAAATTTTCATTTCTTCAGTGAGGACTTTTTTAACTCGGACCAAATTTCAACACTCAGATATTTTCTCTATAGAGGCATCATAGCTTTCTGTGACAAAGGAAATATTTTTACCCTGTGCTTTGGCAGAAGGTCACAGCAGTGGTGGAGAAAATTTCTCCTCATGCTGCTTTAAGCCCAAGATTTTATTCAGATCTCCTTTCATCTCCACTTCGTGTGTCTGTATCTTAATGTCTGCTCTAATGAGAAAGTGACCCTCAGGATGGTGTTTCCCATCTGTAGCAAAGATAAAGCTCTATCTTTGAGACACATTTGTTGCTGCTATTGTTTCTTGCTAGGATATAACCCAAGTCCTTTTAAGTCATTGCGAAGACTTCGGTTCCTCCCGGGAGATCAGGATCCACCATGAGTAAAAGTGCCTTAGGATAATTTTACTGTATTTCATTTTGATGAGTCTCATCCTTTCTAGAGTTACCGTCTTTGGGAGTATCTCCACACATCTTCTGACTCTATTTTCAAGACCTTTAACCTGCCTGAATCGTGATCTTTCTAATATTTCCTTTCAGCAGAAAACCCCGTACTAAATATGTTTCTCTAACAATATCAACTTTCCAAGGGCAGGTTTGAATGTTGATTTTAGACAATTAGAGCATTATGGTGCTTTTTGTGGCATCACACGATGCCTCGTGTTATCAAAACTGGTGATAAGTAAAGAAAGTAGAAGGAGAGGGAGCTTCTAGTGCATATTCCAGAGGTGGGAATTTTGGAGTTGTCTCAAGAGACCGTCACTCCACATTATTGCTGTCAAGATGAGTTAAGTGAAGCGTGATATATACAGAAATGACTTTTTAAGTTAATAGATATAGGGGAAAATAGATATAAGTGTCATATCATCTGTGGAAGATTTATTGCGGCACTGTTTAGGATCTATGTAAAGAGTAGAGTAGATTGCTCATCGCTCTCAGAGATGCCCAGGCTCTGTTATTTTAACCCCCTGTACTGAGATTACAGTTTTGCCATTACTGGGTATTAATGAATTATTTTAACATTGGACTTTTCCAATACCTTGCACATTTGCTGGTGAGGGGAGAATCCCAAAAGATTAGGAGACTCATTTCTTTCACTCAAAAGCTTATCGGTACCTTTTGTAGCCACCGAGCTGCTCAGAAAAAAAAAAGCACTTCAAGACAATTTCTAAAGTGCAATTTCTGATTGAGTTAGAAAAGCTGATGGAGTAGCATTTGTTATAGTGCTTTATCTGGTTTTGTAGTACTTCCTTCCAGGATACCTGGATTCAGGAAAAACGGTCTTAACCACACCTGATCTGAAAACCTGTTGAGTGAATTTTGCACACATCTTTCTGTTGAGCTTCACTTCACTCACACCGACCAACCCACCTCCACAGTTGCACGGCAGAGACTCCAGACCCTGAATACATTTTACTGAAATCGAATTTTAAGTGCAAAGTAATCTCATGGTCCTCACAAGGTGTATAAGCCACCGGTGTTCTGTACTGGCATCCTGCGAGTGCTTTTTGCACGGCAGTGAGCGTAAGCATACTCTAGAGCCTTTCAGCCTGGAAGGATTTATGCACGTGAGCTATGAATAGGTCTGTAAAAACCAGTGTTGGCCACAGCGCATGAAATAAAACGTCTTGTAGGACAAACATGCTGAAGATCTCTCCAAGCATTGATTTTCAGGTTTCTGTAGTGGTTTGGTTTTTTTTTTCCTGAGGAAAAATATAAATATTAATCCCTCTCTTGCTCCAGCACAATGCTCCTTAATTGACTTTGATCTGCCTTCAGGCAATCAGAGATGTCTCCTGTCAGGGAGCCTTCCAGGGCCAGAGTGAAGGCACACAGAGGGATACAAGGAGGAAGATGAGGAGCAGGGCTGGGCAGGGCGATGCTAGGCGATGATGCACAGGGGTGGCCAAGTCTGAGCCCAAGGAAGCAGAGGAGGGAGAAAGAGGAGTAGGAGCCATTAATATTGAGCCCAAGGCTCCCCAGGGCGGGCAGTGGAGTCTTTTAGGAAGTGGTTTAATGACTGATTGGAGACTTGACTGTGATTTATGAAGTGGCTTTACCAAAGAGAACCAAACATATAGCCCATATAACTGCATATAACCATATTCCCAGGACAGCATTGTCTTCTTGGATTGAATGAAAATAAAATCACAGATGTATTTTCACCTCCTTGCAAAATATTCAACTTTACAGAAAATTTAATTGAAACAGTCTTTCAAGAAAGGAATTTCTTTTAAATTATTTTTTTTCTAACTTTTTTTCATGTTCTTCCTGAGATTTTGCATGGGATTTGATTCTTGGGTGACCATATTTTCTGCTGATGGAAACAGAGCCCCTATATAACTGAATTGATTTACAACAGCTAACGGTCTGTCCATAAAGCCAAATCAACCTTTAAATTAGGCTCAAAAGAAATACTACCAATTAAATTTAGTCTATGACCTCTAACATAGGTTTAACAAGCTCAACATACTATGGATTTCAGTAGGGGAGAAAAATCAATTAAACTTAAAAAAAACCCCAAATCCCCAAAGTCTCAACCTTGACAAAAGTAGTTCAAAAATCCTGTAGCATCCAGCTGTTTCCATGGTTTCACATCCTGTGTTCCAGTTTTTAGGGTGCTATATAGGATGTAAAAGCAGAGTGGAAAAAAACCCCCACCTTCCATGAGAAATACGTTTATTTCAGTTCCCTTTTGTTTAGTTCTGTTGTGTTTGGGTTGTTTTGGGGTTTTTTATTCAAGCTGCGAGAGATGAGGGTTTTTTGTTTGGTTGGATTTGGGGTTGGTTGGTTGGGTTTTTTCCCCCCTTCCCTCTTTCTCTGAAAAAACCCTGTATTTTCCTCTGGATTTGAGCACTTCAAAGCACTCAGAGATCATGTGACTGTTACCACTGTAGGCAACAGCAAAACTCTCCTTGCCTTTGGTGGGACCTGGATTGGGCCCCAATAAAGAAACTGAGGGGGAAACGTATCATCTTTTCTCAAACTCCCTTTCCCCCAAGAAATAAGCTAACATAATCACCCTGATGCAACAAATTTATTAAAAGCAAATAGTCATCTTGTGCTACAAATCCTTCTGAACACAGTGTTTTGACTAAGTGACATTTAGCAGTGTTGTAGCTTTAATGGTAAAGAAAACACTAGCAGCTCAGTACTTAAACCTCTGTCCCACAGTGAATATCATTTTCAATATCCTGTAAAAATTCTTTGAAGTGTTTGTATCCAGACTGCCCCAACGGATTTACTCAGAATTAGTTAATAGTGAGAAAGCATTGAACTAAATTTATCGGTTACGGTCTCTCATGATCACATAAAAAATAAAATTAAAAGGAACCCTCTACAGAATACTTTATCAGGCTTGGTAATGGCATCATCTCTGACAGGGAGGCAATAAAAGCATATTAGTGACCCCCTGATGAAACATGTTTACAGGCAAAGTCAAAGAGATTGATCATTCTATCTGGAAAGTGGCATTTTCCTTCCCTGCACTGTTACCGGTAGTCACAGCGGCATGATGATCGGTAACGCACGACAAGAAGGAAATGTGTGGAAGGGGATGCAATTATCAAGTCCTGCTCAGCTTTTCAAGGAAATTCTTCCCCGAGCCTGAACTCCTTTGTTATACCAGTAATGTTGCTATGAAAAGTGAGACGAAAGGTCATAGGCAAGCGTCCAGGTGTTGTTCTGCTGGGCTCCACGCAGGTCTCATTTCTCCCTGAAGTGTTCGCAGTGTAAATAGGTGAGAGAGACGAGAAGAATGAGGAAAGAAAGGGTAACAGTTAAGGAAGAGACTCTCAGGATCATAGCAAGTCCAGGCAAGAATCCCTCTTCTAGTGCCATGAGACCGTGCTGGCCAATCTCTCCTCAGCAGTCACTGTTGGGGTCTTCAGATGTGATCTTTGGGATATTTTCTACACGTTCGTACCTTCGTGTTTGAATTTCCAGGCCCTAGTGCCACACTGATTATTTCCTGCAGTTGCATCATCTTGTAGAGACCTTCTGATCTGACGCAGTTTTTCTCATTTTAAATCTTTTTTAGGCTGCTGTATTTCTTCTTCATTCTCCAGTTGCTTCATTTATCATTGGTGAAAAAAAATGGCAATTTTTGTGTCATATACATGACAGTGCAAATTGCTTTCTTTCTGTTCTAACGGCTCCCTTCTCAAACAGTGGACCTCTGCTCTATTAGGAATGGATTGGTCTTGCGCAGAAACCGCTCTGCTTTCTTTCACTCCCATTTATATTTTCTGTAAAATGAAGCAAAACCAAATTGTGCATTTCTGAACCACTTTTAGCCTTCAGCTCACCTCCTCACATGTCTAAATATGTAAGTCAAACATCACTTGGAGTGTTTTACAGTGCCTCTGAGCACAAACCAGAACCTTGTGCTTCCCTGGTCCCATTTCTCACCCTGCCCCTCACGAAGCAGTTCGTGTGGCAGGCAGGGCTGCAGCAGAGGGTTCATGATGTAAAGCTCTTTTCCCTGCTATAATTTTCACTAATTGTTCATGTAAAGTGGAGCTATTACTGCTGTAAAGCTCTCTCCCTTGATTTCCTTGAGCTTTCCTCTTCCCCCGTGGAGAAACCTTCAGCCCTTGCCTGTGGCCGTGGGATAGGCAGGGGAGATGGGCAGCCCAGGCTGCACGCAGGACAGGGGAAAGGATGGGCTCGGGGGCTGTCTTTGGCACAGAGCGGAATGTGGCTCAGCAGTGGGAAGAAGACGGGATGTGTGTCTGACAGAGCTTGGCAGGACTGAGGAGGAATCGGGAGTCAGGGCCCGAGGACAGTATTGGTGTGTATGGAGGAAAAGCTTCAAAACATTGAACGTTTCTAAAGCCTTCTCTTTCTGCCAGCTTACCAATTGTCTGAAAAGTCAAACTCATCACAGTTCTTGGGTAGTTACTCACTTCTGTGTCATCATCCGTGTTTCTGTGTTAGGGTCCAGCTGAATCATTGCCTGGCTGTAATAAATAAGACATTAAATATGAACCAGTTAGGTGCAGGTGGGAAGAAAAAAAACCTCTAAAGAACTGATTAAGGCAACAATTTTCCTTGGTGCAAAGGATCAGCTAAGGGTTTGCCATCATCTCATCCAGGTCCCATATACTTTGTTTCTCCTGGGTGCTCAAGACACATCTAAGGTAAAAATGTCTTATTCTAGCTAATCAAGAGCCTGCATCTTTTCCTGCCATGAGGCAGGAAGATCAGCCAGCCTTGTGTTTGTCACCTTTGCATTAAGTTACTGAGCATTGCCGTACAAGGGGTTGATGGAGAACGTGATGAAGAGGATCCAGATGGTCCAACACATGGTGACCTGTCACATCAGCAACACAGATTGATAAGAGTTGATCAGTTCAGTTCATCACAGACCACCCTCGCCTCCTTGTTCAGTGCTGTGTTTTGTTTTAAGACCTTTATTTTCACGGCTTTCAACTGTCTGTATCTTGACTCTTTCCTTGACCCCATTTTTCACTGTGCTGATCACCTATGGCAATAATCATCTAGGGCAAGAAGTTCTGTGGAACAACAGCTGACAGATACCAGAACAAGACTTCAACAAACATGACAGGACCTTCTAAATGGACCTTGAACCAGAGTCAAGGCTAAATGTCAGATCAGCCATGCTCCTGGCAACATCTAGAGTGACGTATAGAACTATATAAAATACTTGTTTCAGGATGTGACTTCCAAGACTCACAGTTTGGAGGGAAATGAGAGATGAGAAGAGAATATTGATGAGAAAAACAGGTACAGAAAAATAAGCAAAATTCAGGTTCTGCTCAAAAAAGAGTTTTTAGAAGTAAGAGAATCTGCTGCCTGCTAATATTATCAAACAAAGCTCTACTGGTGAAACAGTCACCCTTTGTTACAGCAGCTGGGTAGGGAAGAATTTGGTACATATATCTTCATAAAGGGGAATAGAAAATGTAAAAAAAAATAATTAAAAAAGACTTGAAAGCATTCTTGAATTTTTAAACACTGTCGTGAGACTTTTGCTTTAACGCTTTATTACTGCAGTCCAGTGTTGTACTGTGAAAAGCATTTCACCCTTCGCAAGGCAAGAGGTTGTTGGCTCAGAGAAGTGTCATTATCAAAGACAATTTTCACAGTGCATACAAAAGCTTCATTAAGTGCTTGCCTGACAATAATATTGGCCCTGCTGTGTTAAGGCACTGGAATACAGATCCATAGCTGACTACACTTGCAGGCATGAGAGGTGAATATCCATCTTTGACCTGCAGATTTGTCTGAATCCATCACATTGCCTGCAAGACACAGGTCAATGTGAGTAGGTCTGTGTGGCAAGAACTTCCTAGTACTGAATATTTCTTGGCTAAAAACAAAAACAAACACAAAATTACATCGGACCTGGAAAGTAAATTAATCATTTTGGTAGGACTTCTTCAATCAGAAGAGAGCAGTGGGAGACAAGATAAGGGCAAAGCTGTTTAAGGTTTAATGTAACTCAATAAATCAGATCTTAAATCCTTTCCTCACCCCACAGCTCAGAAGAAGGTGACCAGAAATCACAGAAAGTTATTTCCTCTGTTTAACTGAAAGTGACTGTTTATGTTCAGGGTTTACAAGAAATGACCAAAAAAAAAAAAATGTTAAGCAAACATACTCAGAGAAACAAAAGGAGATTATATATCCAAATTCAAAACCTCTTCTGGGGGATTTGGCTGTTGTGGCTGTGAAATAAAACAAGCAAGTGTCCCAGAGTGTGCATTTAGCTGGGACTGGGGGCACTTTGTCTTGGGTCTCTGACAGGCTGCACGGTGCAAAACCAATTGGAGCCACGTGGGCTGGGCTCAGCAGGGAATTCCAACATCCAGGCTTGTCCTCTAGGAACTCGGAGCAGAAAATGAGAAGAAATAGAGAAGTAAGGACAAAGGGGTAGATCTGAGTGAAAGGGAATGGAAGATTCCTCTTGAAGGTTCATGAGAAAGAAGACTGATTGTCTTCAACGCTAAGAACGTAGTGGATTAAGCCCAACTTAGGGCCCGATTCAAGTTGTGTGAGGTAGAAATGAACTTTACCGTCCTCAGTAAGAGTGAATGTGATGATTACTGAAGAACTGGTAGATTGTGCCATTAGGTTGAGAAACCCTGGGCGAACCAAGGTGAGGAGTGCATTCAGAATTCACCTTCCACCAGCATTACAGGTTTCTGCTGGATTTTCCTGGAAACAAAGTGTTTTGTTTCAGTGGTTCAGAAGCCAAGCTGTCCCACTCTCCTGGCCATCATCTCCATGGCTGGTGTGCCAAGATCTATCTCTTTACTCCCGTTTGTCCGGAAATAAGGTGGGAGAGGTTACTGAGAAGCATAGATTGTATCTAAAGTCTTCACCAGAAGATACAGAAGTGGTCCAGCCAAGCTCCTGTTTCCATATCACAAAAGTTTACTAGAGAAATGTTCATGTTGAAAGAGTCCTTCCAACAAGTTTCCAAGCCCCATATGAAACAAGATTTTTCCACCTCCATTCTGCAGCTTAGGGTTTGTTCGGATAGCAGACTGCTCTCTGCTCCAGCTCTCTGCACAGTGGAAAGGCTTGGGTTCAGTCTGCAAGAGGCATTTTCCTTCCAGCCCACATCGTAGTTCTAGTCAATTTAGGTTCTGGATTATGTATTTTGCTCAAATGTGAACACCAAATAAATTTGTTTTATTTTAAGACATCATAAGTATGTGTAGAGATCATATCTCCTTCTCCTATATAGTTGCCCTGCATTTTATCATGCTGTAGAAATAATACTTTGCACTCATTTAGTCCCTTGTACTCTAGGGCCTTAAACGACATATAAGAAGGACTCTTCTGTTGATACTAGGAGAGTCAGAACACATTGGGGGAATGTCAGTTGGATATTTAGTTCCTTCTGAGCACCTGAAACACCTCTGTGAGCCATTCAGATCTTTTTACAACAGATGCATAAACAACATGCCCAAAGCTGCTCGCTGAGTCCCTTGATAGGATATCAGACCAAGCTTAAAGTCACGCGTGCCGTAGCACAGGGTTCATACTCTCCTTCCTAGAAAGCGTGATAAGTTCATCACAATCATCCCCCTTGTGATTTCAAGAAAGCTGAATTAGTCTCCTCTTGTCCTTAGGAATCAGAGTAGAGAGAGCCCACGTTGTCTTGATACAAATTAATTTATTTCAGGAAAAATGTTCTAATGCTTAGTAACATTGATACCACCCCAAACCCCTGAGCTTACCAGAAGGTCATCACTTCTTTTTATCATTCTAATACCAGCATTTCCCCCTTTTTTTTTCCCGGATTGATTCAGAACATGCCTTGCCTTTGACTCCACCTTTAACTGCAATGTCTGCTACTATTTCAATGTGATGGGTGCAGAGAATGGCAGCAGCGCAGTTGATGACATAGGCAGAATGCTGTGGCAGCTGATGTGACAGTACTAATCCACTCAAATGACACCAATTTATTGCCCTGTTTCTCACAGAGTATTACCAGAATAGCTTTTGCTACCATTTGTGAGTAAAAAAAAAACCCTGCTCAAAAAATCTACAGGAACAGTATGTTCGTGGCCTTTGCAAATCTTTATAAGCCTAGTTTTCTTTTCTGGGGCTCAGGAGTAAACCTACCAGAGCTTTAGTCAGCTAAAGGTCATCTGTCAGCTAAAAGTGCTGGGCCTTACCTTTGCTGTCACCCTGTCAGGAGTTAGCACTGGGCAGACTTGCAGTTGCAGGGGACGACAGGATTTCAGCATTTTGTGGCTCAGGCTGGCTGAGACACTCTAATATTTCCTTCCAGTTTACACTTCCTCGTGCGATGCTTGAGCAAGTGTCACCTTTGCTAAACCCGGGACTGTTAAGTCCCAGGGAATGTGTTTCAGAGATGCTTGGTTCTGGTCCCAGTTAAAGATGGAAGGTTCTGGTGGTCAGTCCCAACTGCCTTGAGGTAACGTGGGGTTAAAATTGCTTCAGGTTCCCAGAAGTAATCTGGGCTGGTGTCTGTGTGCTATTGAATAGCATGAATACCCTGTTTCACCTGATTTTAGACATCCACACTGGGGATGTCTAGAGCTGAGCTAGTGTCCCCGTAGTGTCAGGTGACAGCTAGTCACCAGTGGTCGAGAGAGAAATAGGCACTTTGCCTGTAGAATTCATGTTTTCTACTTTAATTTACTTGTTTGAGAGGAGACAAATCATTCCTGACTCTGTTTTGAGTATATTGACTCTCCTTCGGTGAGTTGAGCCGATGGAGCACCCCAGGGTGCTCCTTTCATCTGCACGGGATTCAGCTGCAGATGAGGTGGGAAACACGGCAGTGCCCACAGCGGCACTGGACACCTGAGGTTAGGACCCTGTATCCCACCCAGTCTCACCTTTGTGACTTGCTGCCTACGTGCCAACATTGCCCTTTGTCAGACCTTACCAGTGAGAACGTTAGCACCGGCGTCAGGCTCCCATGAGCAGCTGAGCAACAACCACGCTGGTGCACACCAGTCACTCCTGTTCTTCGGTAAGCCATCTCTGACCATGGCCCTACTGGGTGTCTAGGGAAGAGTGTAGTGTAGGGAATGGATACAGCAGTACTTGCCTGGTGTACGTTCTCAGCCTCCTGTGATCTGCAGCTCAGGCTCACGAGTATCTGTATGACCTCAGTCACTCCTGTTAGACTTCCTTCCAGTAGTTCATTTTGGAGCCCGTTTACTACGCACAGCATCCTGCTGCAAGGATTTCCACAGCTTAATTATGCAAGGTATAAAAAGCGTCACCTTAACCTTGTATAATGTCCATCCTTTGACAAACGCAAGTCGTTAGCTCCAAGTAGCCAATATTTTTCCCCAGGACTGAGCAGTGGATCCCAGGGGACCACATCTACCTCTGGGAGATAGAACTGTTCTCCTGGCCATAAGCAGGTCTCTGCTTGTATTCATCCTGTAATGAACAGACAGTGTGGGTACTCCCTGCTGTTGCAGTGGCCGCTCTGATGTCCTTGAAGATCAGAAGTTTCCAACAAATGACCTCTAGCACAGTACTGCTATCAGGGCCTAAGAACTGTGACCTCATTCTTTCTTGTGGAGGCTTGGATTTGAAAACCCAATCTGTAAAATTCTCTGTTCAGCTACACATATCACAGAATATACAAAGAATTATGGAGCAGATGATCTTGAGTGCCATCATGTTGGACATACAGGACAACCGGGTGATCAGGTTCAGTCAGCCCATGGGTTTATGAAAGGCAGGTCGTGCTTGATGAACCTGATCTCCTTCTGTGACAAGGTGACTCTCGCTTAGTCGATGCGTGAAAGCCTATCCGTGTTGGCAAAGATTTTGACACTGTTTCCCCATGGCATTCTCATGAAGAAACTGGTTGCTTATGGCTTGGATGGCTGTACACATCACTGGCTAAAAAATCAGATGGGTGGATGGGCCTGGAGAGTGGTGGTCAGTGGAGTTCAATACAGATGGCAGAAGATAACAAGGGGTGTTCCCCGGGGCTAGGCACTGAAGGGAGCCTGTTCTGTTCAGTATCTCTACCAATGATCTGGCTGAGGGGATCCAGGCACCCTCAGCAAGTTTGCAGACAACACCATGTTAAGTGGGTGTGTTGATCTGCCTGAAGGTAGGGAGGGTCCACAGAGGGACTGCCCAGGCTGGATCAATGGCCTGAGGCCAATGGGATGAGGTTCAACAAGGCCAAGGGCCAGGTCCTGCACTTGGGTCACAACAACCCTCTGCAGTGCTACAGGACTGGGGAGGAGTGGCTGGGAAGTTGCCCAGCAAAAAGGGACCTGGGACTATTGATCCACAACCAGATACATATCAGGCAGAAGGGTACCCAGGTAGCCAGGAAGGCCAACAGCATTTTGGCTTCTATCAAAAATAATGTAGCCAGCAGGAATAGGGAGGGGATTATCCCGCTGTGCTCAGCACTGGGGAGGCTGCACCTTGAATCCTGGGGTCAGGTTTGGGCCCCTCACTCGCAGAAGGACATTGAGGGGCTGGAGCGTGGCCAGAGAAGGGCAACGGAGCTGGGGAAGGGGCTGGAGCACAGGTCTTATGAGGAGTAGCTGAGGGACCTGGGCTTCTTTAGCCTGGAGAAAAGGAGGCTGAGGGGAGACCTGATTGCTCTCTACAGCTACTTGAAAGGAGGTTGTAGACAGGTTGGTGCCAGTCTCCTCTCCCAAGTAACAAGGGATAGGACAAAACCAAACCGCCTCAAGTTGCACCAGGGGAGGTTTAGGTTGGATATTAGGAAAAAATTCTTCGCTGAAATGGCTGTTAAGCACTAGAACAGGCTGCCCAGTGAAGTGGCTGCATCACTATTCCTGGTGTTTAGAAGTCGTGTAGATGTGGTGCTTGGTGACATGGTTTAGGCAGAGTTACACTGATGGCTGGACTCGATGATCTTAAAGGTCTTTTCCAACTTAAATGATTCTATGATAAAAATGCAAAAAGCAAGGTAAAAAGAAAGAAAGGCAGAGATGTTTCTTAATGAAAACAGAGAAAATTAATAAACAGCAGTCTCAGCTGAAGTGCTTTAACAAATTTTCTTAAACCTCTGTGCAAGATTCTTTACCTTTGAACACTTGTTCCTTTGTGAAGGATAATGTTAATAAGATGCCCAGGGAGATCGTTGCTAATGAGGAAATTTTAAGTTCAGAATGAGACAAGGAGTTACATGTTCAGGAGTACGCATGCATGCTTTAAAACACTATCAACTCTCCAAGACACAGAGGGGCATTCCATGTGGGAAAGAATGTAGACTCTAGTGAATGTAGAACAAAGTGCTGCTGAATTGCCCCAGAGCTCACCCGAATGCAATGCAGGCATACCATAATTACCCCCTGGAAAGCAGCCCCACGGAGAGGGACCTTGGCGTCCTGGGGGGCAATAAGTTCTCCATGGGACAGCAATGGGACCTTGTGGCCAGGAAGGCCAATGGTCTCCTGGGGGGAATAAAGGAAAGTGTAGCCAGCAGGTCCCGGGAGGTTCTCCTCCCCCTCTACTCTGCACTAGTGAGACCACATCTGGAGAATTGTGTCCAGTTCTGGGCTCCCCAGTTCAAGAGTGACAGGGAAATACTGGAGAGAGTCCAATGGAGTCTACAAAGATGATTAAGAGATGGAACATCTCTCTGCTGAGGAAAGGCTGAGAGCCCTGGGGCTGTTCAGCCTGGAGAAGAGAAGCCTGAGAGGGGAT
>JANHOC010000459.1:49089-65358 GCA_027560235.1 Halcyon leucocephala | reverse complement strand
ACATTGAGGGGCTGGAATGTGGATAGAGAAGGGCAACGGAGCTGGGGAAGGGACTAGAGAACAAATCTTAAGAGGAGCACGTGAGGGAACTGGGCTTGTTCAGCCTGGAGAAAAGAAGGCTGAGGGGACACATCCTCACTCTCTACAGCTAACTGAAAGGAGGTTGTAGTATGGTGAGGTTGGTATGTTCTCCTATGTAGCAAGCAAAAGGATGAGAGAAAATGGCCTGAAGTTGCACCAGGGGAGGTTTAGACTGGTTATTAGCAAAAGTTTCTTCATGGGAAGACCTGTCAAGCACTAGAATAGGTTGCCCAAGGTGGTGGTGGAGTCACCATCCCCAATGGTACATAAAGGACGTGTAGATGCGGTACTGAGGGACATGGTGTAATGATGCTGGGTTAACAGTTGAGCTTGGTGGTCTCTTCTAATGAGAACGATTCTCTGACTATCCGTACGCACTAGTTCGTGTTTGTGCTTTTGTATCTCTGGCAAGCGAAGGGTCGCTTTAAAGAAAAAAACCAAAAGCCCTAAAAGGACCGACAGCGAGCCCTGGGAGGCGAGTGCTGAATGGTGGCTGCGAGGGAGCCCAGCATGCAGCCTCGCAGTGCCAGGCTGAGGGAAGCAGCTTGCAGAGCTCCAGCATATGCTGCTGGAACGACGGCTCCCGTACCGAGAGCTCTGCTCGCGGGGGCTTCGCAGTGGCAACCTGGAGGGCTGCCATCTGGCCCCTTCCAGCCGAGGGGCGATTATCGTTTCGCAGCAGTGGAAGCTGCCAGCTGATGGCGACCGTGCGGGGCTGGGGTTTCCTCGCTGGGCTGAGTTTTTAGGAAGGAGTGGCTAGGTAGCCCACTGCTAGGTAGCCCACTGCTTTGGGTCAGATCGCAGAGGTTCACAGTTTGGCTGCGGTGCTCACGTCCCAGCCACCAGCCTCACGTGGGGAACCCAGTCCTGTGGAAACAGTTACGATCTACCTGGCACCGGGAGAAGATCCTATGCTGGCAGTGTGCACTGGCTTTTTGGATCAGTCTTTTAAAAATAATTTAAGAAAAAATAATTTCTTCTGGTGTAGGAAATGGCACTAGGTGACCTCCTGAAGTCCATCTCTCCTACTCTGTGGTTATACAATAGCTGGAGTTCAGGCTCAAGGCTCCTCCAGAAAATATTCCTCAGTGTCTGAATAAAAACCGATGATAGTGAATCAGAAAAGAAAAAAAATAATGCTCAAATCGTAGCTGACATATCTTATGTTCCCGTATCAGTACCCAGGTCACCGCTTATGATGAACCTTTGCAGGAACCTTGGTGTGTTCAACAACCATCAGTAACTTCCCAGCACCCTTGTGCTTATAAATGCAGAATGCTGGTATCGCAAAGCACGGAAGAACCAGGGGAAGATTAAATGCTGTAGCTTCGATTTGCTCCCCGAGTAACAGGAATATGCTCTAAATAGGATTCATTTTCAGAGTAGTGATGTTATTGCTTTGCCTGCAAACACCGTCTCCCTAACCAGGTCATCTGAGCGTACAGAAACGTGCTCTCTTCCTTATGAGACACAAGCAAATGGGTGAAATTAAGGTGCAAAGATAATAGCACACATCAGGGGAAGAGAACTAAGCTTTCGCTTCAAAAACATACTTCACAGAACGATCTAGTGGGATTTGAAGTTGTCTTCTGAAAGTAGGTAAAAGTTAGAGCTTTCATTTGAGCTTCACTTTATGTCTCGAGTTCATTTCAACCCACAGCTCAAAGTGAAACTCCAGGATTTGGGGAAATGAACAAAAACCTGAAGACGTGCATTAAAATGTCACATGCAGAAGTAGTCCAGTTGGGGCCTTGAGGCACCATCTCTTCTAAAACTACAGTGGAGTTTTGATATTCGACCTGCAAAGACTTCTTTGAAATTCCAGCCTTAAACCTCCTGTCCAGTAACAGGCAGCTGGAAGGGTGCAGGACAATCTCCTTCCTTTTCTACTGCAGATGTGTCTTATGCACATGGAAGCTGGAGGAGGAAGGACAATAAATGCTAAAATCCATGTAATCTCAAAAGTGTTTTCCAATAGCAATACAAATGAAGTGAATTTTTTTGTTTGTTTTTAGCGTATCATGATGCTGTTTACACTAGAAGTGTATTTGAGTGTGACATCCAGCCATGTGGTAAAAATCTTATCACATTGAATATGGATGTAGAGAGAAAGAGAAGAGAGAAGAAAGTCTGTGGGGGAGTATCACAGTTCAGCAGCAAGCAAAGGAAAAATACAAATTGATTTGGAGAAAAATGTTTTATGTGTGTTCTGCTAAAGAGCATAACGGCCTTGTTCCAGAAGCAAAAAGTTCCTTTTCCAGCTCAGGAACCTAAGCAATCACCTCCAGGAACCCGGTGGGGCTGAGGAGTGGTGGGTGGGTTGTTGCTGGGGAGGACAGTGTGCCTGAAAGGCTCTTGGGCTCTGGTCCTCTTCCCGTGTGTTGATCTCTTCAAGGCAGCAGATTCCTGCCTGGATAAACAGGAATTTCTCAGCCTGGGCAGTTACCTGTCTTCTGCAACGTGCAGGTGTGCGAGAGGTCTCTGTGCCTTTAGCAAGCTGACGTTCAAGTGCAGGAGTGTTATTTCTCACGGCATAAAGTTTTGTGAGCTCTTACTGTCCTTTCGGTGGGAGGTTGAAAGGACTTTATACATCAGAAAGAGGAAAGGCCGTTCCTTCTTAGGATGGAAGTCAGATGATCGTTTCCAATTTAAAACTTTAAGAGAAATATTCATAAAGAAATGTCCATAAACACACACACATTTTTCATTTTTTATTTCCAGCTATTCAGAAGGCGATGAGATCTGGGGAAATTTTCATTTATGTTGCCTCCCATCAGTTGAATTCAGAAATTACTGGAACTTTTATCTACAGGCTTGTTCTCATTCAGACAATCTGAGTGAGGGTTAAAGGTGGCAGTGCCAACCAAACTTTCTTCAGGAAGGGTTTCTGAGCTCCAGGGGGAGGTTCTGGTCAAAACTAAAGATGCTGAAATAGCACAAGAAGCAGAAGAAAGACCCAGATCCTGTTGTGCTGTTCTTGACAAGATCTGTTTTGTCCCACGTTTGACCAGAAACAATCCACCCTGCAAAAACAACCGTTCCAGCAGAGCACAGCCAGTCTACAAGAGCCCTTGCCCTTCTTCCTTGGGCACTAAAGCCTCCTTGTCCCATTTTTCCCCTAGAGCTGTGTGCTTCCCGTCTTACAAGAAAAAAATAAAAGCCCTCCTACAGTATGGGAAGCTCTTTGCAGTTTACTGGTGCCTCTAGTCCTTCTAGATTTGGACATTTTTTCCTTGTCTTTGTTCTCCTTTTTCAAATGGCTAAAGTAGTCCCAAGCCAGCAGAGGTTCAGAAAAGCAGATTGTCTCACCAAGGATGGCCCTGGGCAGCATCATTTCCACTGATGACCCCCCTCAGCATTCGTCGTGCTGGAAACTTCCTCGGAATTATTCAGTGAATAAATATGAATTATTTCCCTGCTAGTCTGAATCTAGTGCTGCAAAAGGGGATGGAGACAAAGAGGGGGGTTCAGCACTGCCAGGCAGAAACAGGAAACCAACGGTGTCCCCTTTTTTCATTTAAAGTCCCTAGACAAGAGGGAAAATCTGTGAATTAGACCATTACAGCCTCTTCCAGAAGCCTCGGTGCCTGGTGGTGCACAGTCCTTCTCACCTGTGAGAGCAGCACCGCTCGGCTTATCAACCTAAAACCTCTTGTTTGTGCAGTTACTTAATCACTGTAAAACTGCACATTACTGTTGTCACATGGCTATACTAAAAGGAATATTTAAAAGGAAACAGAGCTTAAGGGTAAGCTAGGGTTTGGTGATCTGCCAGGCTGAAAATAGCATTTAACAGGCTTTTAATCTATTTCATAGGTTATTGTCCCCATGAGTGCTGTTATAGTCTGCAGATAAGAAAAATGAGAACAAAGGGTTATTTTCACTTACAATTCAGCAGCTGCTGGTATTATTACTGTGTCACTGATAATCGAAGAGAGGTACGCTAATAATTGTATCCTTTAAAATGCAGTGTGCAGTAAATATTTGTTGATTTAAAAATAAGTAGGCTGTAGGAATTAGACAGCTCTTTCTGTCAAAGTTAGCAGATGAAATGCTCACAGAGCCAAGCACCACCAAGAGAGAGATGTGTGGCATTTATGGAAGACTTTGTTGATCTCTGTAAGATTGCTCAGGTCTGTTTGCACGAGGGAAGAAAAAATAGATGTTTGAAGTAAAAATGCAATTAAAATCAAAATTAAACACGTGGTTTTGATTTCAATCCTAATTTGTAGATAGCACGTACTATACTGGTTTATACCTTAGAGATAGGCAATTACCAAATAACCCTCTACTTCTGTTTGTCCCCCTGTAATTACCGGAATACCCAAGCATGAGGAGAAAGACTTTCAGATATTTCTGCTCATCAGCTCCACTCGGGATGGAGAGCAAGGCTCTCACCACAGGACATGGGCACATGGCCCAACAGGATGGTTGTCCACGTTCAGCAGCACAGAGATGCTGCAGGAGATTTCCTTTTGCCTTGTAAAGGCAGGAGAAGGGAAAGGAGAACTAGAGTCTGGCATGTTCTTCTGCTTGCAACTATGCATCTCTCATGGTAGAAGTGATGGGGTAGCCTGGGATGCCAAAACACCTCGTCCTCCTCGGTGTCCGACCGTGGTTTTCATATGGCTCGCTCATGCTGCTTTTGAGTGTCGCAACCTGAAGAACCTGAAGCAGCAAGACTGGAGTACACTGTGTTCGTGGTGCAAACCTATAGGGTTGGACTGGCCTTGGCAGAGATGGGCTGCTGAGGAGAGGGGACGTGTAGTTATCTTTGTTGCAGAGCAGGACACAAGGTGCGTGAGAGTGTTCAGGTACCTGAGTGCAGCCATCCCCACTGGAGCTGTCTAGAGGCAGCAAGAAGAACGTGGCATTTCTAGTGTCTGTGTTGGCTCTTCCTCGTGCAGGAGTGGATGCAAAGAAGGATCTCAGGGAAGACAGGGGAGTTGTGTTTTACCCACACCCTGTTTCACAGGGTGAAATAGGCGTAGCTCTGAGCTGTGGCACATTAACAGCCGGAGTGGTTTTGTTCTCCAAGGGGTACCACAGTGTCCAAGCTTGGTAAGAGCAGAAAGTCTGGCTGTTTGGATGTGATGAGGTTTCTCGTAAACAACGTGACATATTTTGGGGTCTTTGAAATTTGATATGATAGGGATAACAACAACAACACCAACATCATAATAATAATAATAATAACAATAATAATAATAATAATATAGCAGCTGGCTCCAAACAGTGCTCGTGCTGGGCTCCAAGCTGCATGCAACAGCTACCGCACCTTCCAGTGGCCAGGGATTTTCCCCCTTAGTCACCCTTTGGTTTTGTCAGTGAGGAAGGTTCAGACAGTAATAAACTGAATCTGAGCTACACATCTGCTTTTTCAAGTCGTGTTTGGTGCAGGGGCAGCACTGACAGATTTCATTACAGGCGTCTTCGCGGGCGTTGATGTATTAACAGTGTCATCTCGCATGCAGTTTGGATGAGAGAGCCCCTGAATGAAGCTGAGAGCTTCTGATACTGATGTGGCAAATGATTCAGTGCAGATCATTTATACGCATTGGCCTGTTATCTCCTCGACGACGTGTGAGGCTGCGAGTGAGCTGTCTCCGGAGTTCATTATTTATTTTGCCTTAGCTCAGGGCTCTGGGGGATGGCCAGCCTGGAGCAGAGCCCGAGAAGCTGTTTCGGGTACCGCATGGAGAGGCAGTGAGGGATGGTGGCACCCCCAGCACCCTCGCTCATGCTGGAGCACTGGTCCCGTCCCACTGCGGAGGCAGGAGGCCAGGGATGTTGCTGGGATCCATGGACGGCTTGTCGGCCGTTGTTCCTTCTGCCAGGGCTTTTCTCGGGGCCGTTAGCGGGCGGTGCGGTACCAGGCTGAGGAGGCCAGGTCTGCTCTCATCGGCCTGCGCATCTGGGGCATCTTCCACCTGAGCTAGTTTAGGCTCTTTGGCAAGCATCAGACCTTTCCCTGCTCTCCTCAGATAAGCAAAATGAGCTCTGTTTTGTAGGTCGGGAAAGGGTAACAGCGAGTTGAGGTAATTTTCCTCAGGTCATGCTTGAAGAGCAGTAGCAGAGCTGGGAATAAAGAGAGAAATTGCCCCACCTGCTGCGGTGTCCCAGCCACCCAGGGGAACCCCAGCAGGCCACAGACTCTGGGACCTGCAGGGCAACACTGATGTACAGAAAAGCCCAATGGAAAGAACTGTGAGCAAGGGAGGGAGGAGCTTTTTATGCAAACCATGCGGACAGGAGCCGGTACTCTGAGCAGCACCCGCATTGAGCTGTGCATCGTGTCAGGGGCCACCCGTGGGCTGGTGCCACCCATGGGCTGGTGCCACCAGTGCCCAGCACATCTCTGGGGGGCTGGAGCGGGGCTTGGCCAGTCAGGCAGCTCGGGGGGCTCAGCTCCCAGGCTGCCGCGCTCCCTGAAAGCACATTGTCCTCCTCGGTGCAACCGGTCCCTCGGCTCGTGTAAACTGATAGCGCGGGCTTATTTCAGCGGAAATAGGCCGGGTGAGTCTAGCCAAGAGTCTGGTTTGTGTCTCGTACAATAGGCTTTAGCTTTAAAAAGCCAGGGTTTTTCTGCTTGTCAAAAAAAGCAGACAAAAGCTCCGTCTCTGACAAGAGTTCTCTGTAAGCTCCAGCAGCTATTGCATTTCATCTTTGCCCACAAAGAAAGCTGTATTGTAGAGCAGGGTGGGGATAACTCCTGTCAAAAGCTTTTTAAAAGTTACTTTGAAAGCATATTTCATCTTTAAAATTTAAGTGGCTTATCCGGCGCGTGGCAACTGAAATCGGCTTTCCTTATCTGGGCGCGTGGTGTCCCTCAGCCACTCAACCCAACGCCGTCCAGCTGAGACAGCAGTTCGGAGGCCAGCAGAAGAGCCGGCCTGAGCTACACCACGGGCAACACGTGTGTCATGACGTGGCACAGCCCCGCGGAGGTGCGTAGGGGTGCCAGGGCCACGTGCCCTCTCCCGTTGGCGCTCGAGGTGGAGCCCGAGCCTGGATGGGCAGCAGGAGGTAGAGCTGGCGGCCTCATCTTGGCACCCGTGTGACCGCCGCATGAAACTGCCGCCAGCTTTGGCAGCTTCTTCTGGATGGAAGAAATAAGAAAAGCCCGTGCCTGGCATCACAAGGATGTTTCAGCTGAGAATTCAGAGCAAAACAGCCTGGAGATAGTTGTACACATCCCAGTAGCTTCCTGCGTGGCTGTGGCTACTGTTACAAGCGCTTTATTGTTGAGTAGGGTTAATTTGGTTCCTCAGTGCCGTCCACAATCCCCTCCTTGCCCAGCCAAACCCACCCGGATGCCACTGTGTGCTGGGCACGGGGATTATCGATGGAAGCTGAGCGAGACAGCACCTGTGGCCAGCTCATTAGAGGGATCCCAAAGCAGTTAATATTCGTCAGAGTGGTAAAATATGGATGAATAGAGCCCGGGGGAGTATGGTCTCAGATTAGATGTGCAACTTGCATTGGAAGTGGAGGAGAAGCTGAGGGCCTGAGCTGGCTCGTGTCAAGTTGAAATCTCTCTCTGTGCACATTACGGCTGATTGTTCGCTGCAAACGCCTCACGCCTCATTCGATAATAGCAGCAAATAATCATTTTTTTGTGTGTAGACGAGATGGGGAAATGTCCATTTAACACTCTTCCGCAACCCCCCTAATGCTCTTAGGGCAATTGTCTATTTTTACACCAATTCACAAATGGAGTCCCTGAAGGTCACTCTTTAGGAAAAGCCTTAATTAAGATTTCTGCCTGCAGCACATCATACGAAGTATAATACATCACGCCGCAGCAACCCAGATACAGATCATTGGCTACCTTGATCCAGTCATGTGGTATGAGCAAATATTACCATTTTCTTATCATCAAGAATCATTTTACAATGCGAATACAAAAACAAAACCCCGCAGCATCCAGGTTTTCTTACAACATCCATGAAGAGACAGAGAAATGTCTGCCATTCAGGCTAAATAAAGCGTTCACTTGGGGAGTGAAGGTCAAATGGAGACATATACTTTGCTGACAGAAAAATGCAAATATTCTTGGCATCATAAATATTAAAAACAATACTGTTTAAAAGGTCTAATTTATTTTTATTGAATTAATTTCCTTCCATCTGTTTTTCTGGTCTTTCCCTCTGGAGCTGGAAGGGCTATTCTTCCCAAACCAAGGACAAATCCTCTCCGCCTGCCAAGCCTGAAAGTTCAGTTGGGATGCATTTCCAGATCAGAACTTTTAAACCCTTTTTTCCAAAGCACACAAAGCTCCAGCCACGGTCAAAGACAAAATCACCTGAGCAGTACTGCTGTGTCCATCCCATTAACCCCTTCCACTCTCACTTCCGACACCTCTCCTCATTTGTGAGTCACCTCTCACACATCCCACCTTTCCCTAGGAAGATCAGGGGTCCTCAGCTACTAGATTTGGCCTGGTATACACCAGGAGCACAATGTTCTGGAAGGTCAACATAACATGAATTTGTTAGGAGCTCACCAGCAGGTCTTCTACTGTTGTTGGAATGCCTGGGAAAGGGAAGGAGGAATGTGCATCATACAGAGTGACGTCTGCACGGGGCTGTAGCCCAAGCCAAAGCTCTGTCCCTTCACCGAGTTGCAGAGATCATTACTTGCTCTGCATGATGTGAGCATTTGAAACGAGATGAAAAAGAAAAGGGGAAAAAATCTGCTTAGTCTTTAAAATTAGAACTTATTCTATTTTTTTTCTTTTTTATTTGTTTTGGAGGAAAGTGTTTCTCATCAGCTGACAGGACAGTGAAGAACAAGTTAGTGGTTTAGCCTTGTGGGTCATAAGAGGACAGCAATCAACCACTGGTAGCATTTCATATTGCATCTTTATAAGGCGTGGCAGCATATGTGGCCTTGGAAAGGTGAGGGAGAGTAACAGCAGTGCGTATTTAAAAGATTCCTGCTTATAAGCACAAGACAGACAGCATTCTTCCTTTCCTGATATGCAGAATGCTCTTGTGATGCCCAGCAGTTAGGAACAGCTGACAGTAGCCTTTCGAAGCAATCAGGGGTACAGTAGCCCAACTACAGTCTTGCCTTTCTTTCACTATTTAACTGCACTGTCAGGTGCAGGGAGGGTTTTAGTAAATGATGTGCTGCAAGAAAGAGGGATGATAGATTGATAGATAGATAGATAGATAGATAAGTCTTCATATGAGCAAGAGGCAGTTTACCTGTGACTTTCTTGCATGTCACTTTCAAACAGATTTTCAAGGATTTTTTCTCCCCTTTGCAGCCGAATGAGAGAAATATAGCCTGCACATGAGAGATAATATTGTCCTGGGAAATATCCAGTGGATTAATGTATTTCTACTGAAGCTAGCAGGAAATTGTGTTTCAGTTTGTGCTTATGGGCTTATTGTGAATACGTCATATTGAGAACAATTTGTTAAACAAGAAACATAGAGCGTTAAAAAAATCAAAAGGGGAAATAAACTGGGAATGTCAGGTTCCATAATAGGCTTGATGTGTATCTGTGTTGTCAATAACCCCGGTGCCAGCGACCGGCTCCCTTCATTCTTGTTCTGTAATGAAACAAAGACGACCGTGGCTTTGCGAGTTATTTATGATCCATTTCTAAGCTTTTCTCTGTCCATTATTCCAGCGCTGTACTCCAGCAAACAGCCTTTTGATGACATCATTATAGACAATTAGCTCTATACCTTAATTAAGTAACAAAGCTGTATCTGTACTGCTGTTGCTCCAGAGAAAGATTTACCTTTGGGATAGGCAAACTCTGAGCAGGAAGACGAGCCATGAGAGTCAGGTCTGAGCCAGGTACATCAAGGCACAGTGGATGGATGGCCCTAGTGAGTCAGACCCCAGGGAGACGAGATCAATAAGTAGTTGAAGTAAATGATGTACCCAGGGTCAGCCACTTATATGTGGCCAGGATTTGATGGCAAATGGCTCCTTGTTTTGGTTGTTTGTTCCGTGCGAAGCTAAGACAGTGTTTGTTCCCTACCTGCAGGACACAGTATTGGGACCCCAGGCTTAGTCACTGCTGTAGCTGGGTGAGATGTTTCCAGAGCCACCTCCTGCCTCTGTGCAGGAGCCTTCCTAGGATTCTCTTGGCTTATTCAACAACAAGTGGGCTTTGCAACACACGATTAACCCCCTCCTACTTACAAAAACAGACCTTTTGCTGTAAATTTGAGACTTCTATTTATATTTATGTGCTTCGAAGCGAAGGTAATCCAAAGTAACTAACGATGCTGGGTACCTACATCTTTCCCTGCCTAGCAGGAACTATGTTTAAGAGGCTTGATTAACAGAGGGCAGAGGGTCTGGTCCTCCTCTTCTTCCTTTGAAAGTTTAGTATTTTGCTTCAAACCACTGACAGCAGATCTGCATCATCACTTTGAGCTCTCACACTGCTCATGCTGGAGTGTGTATCTGTGTTGGTACCAGTTCCTCTCTGTAGGTGACACCTGTAAGTGAGAGTTCTTCCTGCTACTGACGTGTCTGAGACTGTTTCCATGGAAACCAAGGTCAGATAACAGAAGAAAAGGTCAGGGGATATTTTTTTCTTAATTATTTTAAAATCTGCACCTTATTTTCCTCTTGCTGCTGTCCATTTTCGTTGAAGAGAAAGCAAATATTTCCTATTTCTATTATTTATGTAGCACCATCCATACACAAGGGTAAGGACACACATGTATGTGGATGATGAGATGTCTCTGAAGTTTACATGGCATTTAACAGAGAGACCCTTAACTTCAGCTGCTTTTTCTTGTTCACATGCCTATCTCCAGCTTTAGAAGCACAGTAAGAAATACGACACAATGCAACACAGGTAACACCAACAACCCCACGTGCTAATAGTGCTTGTGTAGTTTTGACTGCTCAGCAGTTGAGACAAATGACTTTGACAATGGAGGTCAGTTACTCCAGGCCGTGTAGGGCAGTTCTAGGCACCACTTGCATCATCAGTTAGGTCCAGTCTCTGGTCGCTCTTCCTTCCTCCCGTGGAAAAATGGCCTATTTCTAAGGGGCCTGAGAAAACTAAATTCTACCTGCTACTCATCAATTTTAGGCTATGGCATTGAGAAAGTTGCCCAGGTCAGCACTAGAGAATGGGCTGGAAAACATGTCACCACAAGGAACAGATTACTGGAGTTGATAGTGTATGGTATTTAGTGTGCTTGTGACGGGCTCTGTCTCAGCTCACGTTGGGCAAGAGGTCTGAAGAACTTCTTTCTGCAGTAGAACGATAAGGGAGAGAGACACTTGCAGAGGGAGTTTGCCCTGTCCTGAGCCAGAGGCATTCAAGGCAATGAGCTAAAACATCCACCTTTCAGGTGGGTAAGGCCAGATAAAATAGTAGTGTAGGACTTCAGAAGCAGACACAAAACACTACGTAAAAGAAATGGATATGTACATGGGAAAATCCTCCTGACAAATATCTCTGAACTGGAACCAGTGTTAAATACCAGAGCTTGCCTTCATAAATGTGATGTCTCATGTTAGCTGCAGCTCATATTTACTATTCTCATATAGAAATACAATATAATAATCATAGAATAGAAAGTATTTTTCTGTATCTGTCCACACAGAAGATTTCCCTTCCCTGAATAACACAGCAAAATGCCTCTTCTATGACAAGAAATCAACTGATTTTTCAAAACGAAAAAGAAAAAAACCCTAAGATGTGGCTGTGTCTCTGCTTTCATGCTGGCTGGCAGGAATTTTTATACCTCGGCTTTTTATTTTATCGTGAAACTCATATTGCTATCAAGGGCACACTCTACACTGCAATCAGTGTATAAAAAAGCAATTAAATTCCTCCTGGGTGTAAAAAGTAACCTGGCTGTCAGCACCGAACGTGCAGAGACAATCCCACGTCAGTCAGTAACACCAGCGATGTGACCACTTGAAGGTAAGGGAGATGAATGGAAGGGGCTGACACTTAATCCACATAGGTCCTTAAGCTAGCCACCAGCCCAGGGAGTGGACTTTTTGGAGGCAAGTTTTGAGAGGGGATAGTGCCTGCAGGAGTTCTTTCATGCTGGGATCTAGCTGGTGCAAAGGAAGAGAGACAGGCGGTCGCCGGCCCATCTATTCTGCAAGGTGAGCAGTTCACCTCCACAGTGCGGAGCTTCTGAGCATGCAAGAGACTTCCCCAGTGCCTCAGTTTTTATGGGTCTAAGAATAGATGGAGATAGCGTGGTGGTGTGACCTTGGCTGGATGCCAGGTGCCCGCTGAGCCATTCCATCACTTCTCCCCCTCCTCTCACCTCGACCAGGGGGAAGAAAATAAGATGAAACTCATGGGCTAAGACAAAAGCAGTTTAATGAAGAAGCAAAGCAAGGCCATGTGCAGAAGCAACAGAAAACAAAGATTTATTCTCTACTGCCCATCAGCAGGCCCTGTCTGGCCCTTGTCAGGAAGCAGGGCTCCAGATGCACAGCGGTTGCTCCGGAGGACAAGCCGATCCCCCCAGCTCCTCCTTTCCCTAGCTGTTGTAGTTCAGCTGACGTCATATGGTATGAAATATCCCTTTGGTCAGTTTGGGTCAGCTGTCCCAGTCGTGTCCCCTCCCAAGATCTTGTCCCCCCCATCCCACTGCGGGGGGAACGTTGGACAAACAACATCGGTGCTGTGGGAGCCCTGCCCAGCAGCAGCCAGAACACCAGAGCACAGCACTGGGAGGGCTGCTGTGGGGGAGATCAACTCCAGCTCAGTCAGACCCAGTACAGGCAGTCACCGAAAACAGGGTTATCCTGTCTCTGGAGGAGGATAAGGTCTCCTTGGTGTTGTGGGGTAAGCGTGATGGACTGCTGAGACGCATCGTCAGTCTGCCCCAGAGACCCTGCCCTGTGTTTCAGCTTTCTCCCCGAAAACACTCAGTTGAGTCAATCTTTGATACAAGAAACTAGTTAAGGTGAGTGTCATCAGACCAGTGAGCTGGAACAGCACAGAAAACCCTCTTGCCTGCTGAATGAGCATCAGGCTCAGCCAGAGCCAGCACAGAGAGCTTCTGACAAAAACTGCACCACCTGAATTTTGAGCTCGTGTATTAATTAATTGGGTATGCAAGTCAGGATTTTCCAGACACTAAATCAACTTCAGAACAGGTTATTCATGAATAATTTAAACCTGTTTTTCCATTATTGATAATTATTTGTACAACAATATGACATCAAAAGCCCTAATAAATGTAAGGCTTCATTGTGCTGGGCACTCTACAAACAACATAATAAGGGACAACCTGATAAGTCTTATTAGTGGGCTGAAGGAATGGATCAGCATTACCTGGAAAGACTCTCTTACCAGAAAAGGACTTAAATGGAGAAAAACATTCCTTGTCTTTCCCCCAGAACTGTCTGAGAGTGCAGAAATGGCTCAAGACTTTCCAGAGGAAACCGCAGCCTCTTCAGGCTGCCCAGAAACACCAGAGGCAAGAACAGGACAACATGACACTATGTTGAGAGGGAAAGGCAGCTTTTGGTAAATCTGGAGGCATCAGGCACGGGTTCAAGCCTCAGTACAGAGCAGGCAGGTCAGAATTGCAGCATAAAGAAGAGCTTTTGTGAGAGGGACATTACTTCCACTAGTGATAGTTTGTTTTTTCTTCCATAGGAGGTTTTTTGCTCTCTTTGGCTATAAACTCTGCATGGGACCCAAGAAAACTTTCCTGATGGGAAGTTTAGTGTTGGCTAAGCCCTTATATCCCCACAGAAAGCTTTGTTTTTATCCAGGTGATGGTTTTATCCAGGTGATACCTTCTTACAGACAAACTTCTAAAAAACTATACGTGGCTTTCTCTAGAGGTAACAGCGTAAGGAATGTCATTTGTAACGTATTTCAGCCAGTGATAAGAAAGACTGGTGATCTGGGTCACTCACAGGTGATCAGATCACAAAAAGCACTCAAATCCAACCCTGCTGTGTTAACCTTCTTACACATCATGGTGGTTTTTGGGTTTTTGGTGTTTTTTTTTAATGTACATATCTTATTCTGATGTTTCTTGTACCTTATTACAGAGGAAGGACCAAAACTAATCCTTACTAATCCTGATAAATTTCACAGGATTTTTTTCTTTCCTTTAAAAATACTATAATACTGTAAGCTTTAAAAATAATTTGCATTTTCAGCCATTTTAGGGAGCCTTTGTTTAAAAGAAAAAAAAGAAAAGAAAGGAAAAGGATTGTTGCTGACAACCATACCATCCTAACATATTAAAAACATATTGCCTGAGAAGCAATGATTATAAATAGCTGGCATTGTAGCTCAATACATTAGTGTGCTAGTCTTTGATTCCTCTATAATTATAGAATGAAAGCTTCAATCCCTGCATCGGGTGAGCACTTAAAATTACAGCTGAAGTAGTAAATTACTGGTCCTCAATGTCCTAGTCAGACAGATTGCTTTCAGTTCATGAAGAGAAATTCAGTGTTGTGTCAGAGGCAGATGCCTCAGTGAGCTTATTGTCTTCTATTTAAAACTAGTAGGTGAACTAAAGGAAAAACTAGAATATTTTACAAGGTACTGACATAAGGAATAATTCTTATTTTCTAAAACAAGCAGCACCGGTGTTGCCTCTGAATGTTCACATTGTTCATATTGATTTTCGTTTTACACATCCCCAGGAACAAAATGTACCAGCTAATAGATTGTTTTTATTAGTTTCACTGGATGCTGTATCAATAATGGTTTTAACTCTTGCATGAAGGTAATGTGCTGGGTCTTTTGAACCTGTTGATGGACATTTGATTCAAAGTGGTGTTCTGT
Organism: Halcyon leucocephala; assembly: GCA_027560235.1. Lineage (NCBI taxonomy): Eukaryota > Metazoa > Chordata > Aves > Coraciiformes > Alcedinidae > Halcyon > Halcyon leucocephala. The sequence continues at coordinate 50,504 of JANHOC010000459.1, read as the reverse complement.
CTGTGGGAATTCTAATAAGCACAAAAAAAACCAAAGCAGAAAACACCACAGTGAATTCTTGTTCTAACAAGTTTAGTCTTCCAACAAATTATTATTGTCTGAGAATCGTTTCTGAAAGATAAATAAAAATAAGCATCAGTCCTAGAGGTTAATTTCACCTTTTTAAAGCACTGCAAAAGACTCTGCGTGAAGTCCTTTTGCCATTGCCTAGGGCAGTATAACTGTGGATTGAGAAAGCCCATATGTGCACTGTGTCCACTTGAGCTATACAGATCCGTGCACCGATTCAGAAGTGTGTTCTCTTAAACCCATATTTAGATGTGTAAGTAGCTACCTAATCCCAACCTGACTAAATTCAGTGGGCAGCTTCCCATTCAATATCCTGGCTCCGAATGTAAAATGGTCCTGATTTGCACATCAGCATGAGTTTGAGATCAGCCAGAGGACGTGGGGCATTCAAGCCTGGTTTCCATCGTCAAGGTTGGATTCTCTGGCTGTAGCGCTTGGAGAGGTGATCACTGCCTGGCCAGCACAAGCCTGTCCTCTCCTGCCTTCAGGGCACACAGCCTGGAAGGCATCTTAGAAGCCAAATGCATTTTGGATATATTTGCTGAAAAAAGAAAAAAGGTATTTCCACCTAGTTCTAATCATGATTCAGTCTCAGCAGAAAGGTCAGAAAATTCACTGGGCAATGAGATGAAGTTACTTGTAGAAACGACTGAGTCGGTGCTGAAATACATTTGTGCAGTCCTGTGAAGGAACACCTCCAAAATTTCTTAAGGTAGACACAAAAACTGAAGTGCCAGTGGAGCTTGCCTATGAAAGTTAGAAGTTGCTTGGGAATTTCTGGAAAATATCCCAGTACTTAAGTAGTAAGACATTTACCTTATGTAAAAATCCATCAGATTAGGTTAAATGAGAGCTCAGGTAAGGACACAAGCTTTTCAGAATGTCTGGTATTTTTTCACTGTCCTGTACTAACATGAAGCTTATGTGCAAGAAGTAGTAGTTACTGTCTCAGGTCAGCTCATATCTTGAATCTTTCACTGGCGTTATTAAAAAAATAATACATGTCTGTAGAGATAATGCAGAACATAATCATGAAAGATGAAAAACTCAGTTCTGAAACTGAAGATAATTTAGATACAATATTAAAATCACAGGATGATGCCTTTTAACAGGAAGGAGAAGATGACTTTTTTGAACAGGAAAACCAGGAGATCAAGATGGCCAATCTGTCATGAGATCATTTCAGCCGTGAACAGCAATGGGCCCTTGTGCCCAGGAAGGCCAATGGTCTCCTGGGGGGCATAAAGAAAAGTGTGTCCAGCAGGTCAGGGGAGGTTCTCCTGCCCCTCTACTCTGCACTAGTGAGACCACATCTGGAGTGTTGTGTCCAGTTCTGGGCTCCCCAG
>JANHOC010000459.1:29549-48989 GCA_027560235.1 Halcyon leucocephala | reverse complement strand
CCTGGGTGACCCTGCTCTGGCAGGGGGGTTGGACTCGATGATCTCCAGAGGTCCCTTCCAACCCCCACCACTCTATGATTCTATGAAGGAGCTAGCCATCAGTTGAGATGCTGTGAAGAGTTAACTTGGTACTGTACCCTGTACACTCTTCACTCCACAGATGGAACCAGATAGGCAGCTGTGTCAAAACCAGCCATGTAAACAGGCAGCAGAAACTTGCCTCTCTAGTCTTCTCCTTCAGATGCTTGTGGACAAAAGCCAGGCCAGAGGAGATGATAGCCAGCATACATGTGACCAAGGGGCACGTTTGCACAGTCAGAGTTGTGAAAACAGGGCTTGGTGAGTTTGTTTTTGTGAATTGCTTTAGTGGAGAAGGTTGCATGTTTTGCAAGAAGAAAGTCCAGCAACAATACTGGATGGAAAGATTAATTCAGATCTTATTTTGCTCTTAGTTCTCTTTCTGCAAGCATTGGCTGTGGCGTGTAGAAGTGAAAAAATACTGCTCATCTGGATAACCTTTCTACTCTTTTGATAGTTACCTGGTAAAGTTCAGCAATCAGAGCACTATTCTAGATTTAGTGAGTGCTTACAGTTTGAAACACCTCTTTTTAATCCTTAAAAGTTAAATGGGAAATAAAGCAAAACAAACAAAAAAACCCCAAACCCAAATACCTAATCCTTTTAAAATAAATGCCCATTGTTTTTCAACATATTAAAATAGGCTTGGGAGCTTATCTCTTTTGCTCTTAGATTGACTGGTCTTTTGCAGGGCACTCCTAACCTCATTGTTCTCTTAATCTGACCTTGTTGGAAGCCTACACTTCATAGCCAGAGAGAGAAAGCTGCTGCCTTCTGCTGCCTTCTCAGACAGAAAAACTCCCTTTGCAGTAGAAGGCATTGCAAAGGAAAACACAGGAAACTTAATAGTGATTCATTAACATCCTGAAACCACAAACATATTGATTAAATTCTAAGATGTTGGGATTTCTTTGCACATATGTTTATATGTGTATAAATTTGTATGTGTACAAATTATTTACTGCTCAAGTAAATGGACTTACCAAGCTTCTGAGGTGGTTTTGAGTGTGCTTTGGATTTGTAAGCGAGAACTTGCTGGAGGAAGGAGTTTAAAAAACCTTATTTTGTTATTATTACAGGCAGAAAAATTCTCTTTATTGCGGCATCTTTTAGGGAGGGAGGGAGATGAAAGTAAAGGTATCTGCCCATGAAGTAAATTACTTTTTATGTATTGAAAATACCTGCTTTTTATAGCAAAGGGCAGAAGTTAATCATCCACATGACTAGGCCTGAGTTTCTGTTTAAAACACATACCCCAAGTTAGCATCTTAGCACAGAATAATTCAGCTTGGGAAGGACTTCTGGTGGTCATTTTGTGGTGGTCATTGTGGTCAGAGCCTCGTCCTGTCAGGCTTTGAAAATCTCCAAAGACAGTGTTTCCACAGCCTCTCTGGGCTCCCTGATCCAGAGCTTTCCACCCTGGTTGTGGTTTATTCTTTGTTCTTGGTATAGAGTTAGAATTTCCTTTGCTCTAATCTGCAGCCTTTGCTGTCCACTCTACCTCTTCCAGAAGATTCTGCTTCTGCCTTCTCCAGAACTGCCCACCAGAGAACAGGGACAGCAAAACCCTTCTTCTCCTGTTACCCATCCCCACTGCCCCCTTTGCACCATTCTGTGCATCAGCTCAATGCACGAATACACCAGCTGTGCATTTCAGACAGAGCTTCACGAGTTTCTCAGGGCTGGAATAACCCCCTCTCTTGACCTGCTAGTTATGCTCTTACTAGTGACAAGTCTCTAGCAAGTCCTGCTGCCTCTGCACGTTTCTGCTTGTTAGGAAAAAGCCCTTTGAAGGAGGTAACTCAAGACTTCAAACACAACTGAGAATGAAACATCAGATTGGGGATAGTGAGGGCCACTTTGACTGTCTGGTTGAGACCCTGGAAATGGATAATGGGAATTTCCTGCATTAATTCTGGCTTTAGTGCAGTAGCACTACTTACATTACAGCACACACATGAACCTTGGTTTGAGATCACCAGCAAATCCCCATTCCCTTGATTAATTTGTTCCAGCTGACTGTTTTAAATGTGTGGTTTAGTTATATTTTGAATTTATTTTCAGAGACTTGAATTTATTTATGTATCTTTTTCTGCGAGGTTGAAGAGCTGTCTGCAGTCAAAGTTCTGTCCCTTACTTGTATTCTTAAAGAGTGTCATATAATGATTCTATAATCTTCTCTTTACTTAACCAAATATCTTGCATCCCTTAAATAATGTACAATATTCTCTCCAGTCTCAGAACTGTTTTCATTGTTCTTCTCTGAACCCTCTTCAGATATCATCTGAACATCTTACTGGAGCTCTCTGGCACTGCCTGTAGCACATCAAACACCATGTATTACAACTTCCCTATCCAGTGCTTCTGTATTTCTGGTAATTCTTTAATCCTTCCTAGTTAGAAGCTCATACCGATGGCTCATGCCAAAAGTTTTCTCAACTCAGTGTTTCTTAGGACAGAATCCTCTGTCCTGTTAGCAGACTTGGCCTTCCTTGTTTCTCCAGCTTCATCAAAACTGCTGTGGTTGACCTAAACTCAATTTGAAGTTGGTGAAGAAAAGTTCGTAATTTTAGGGCGCAGTTCATCTCTTTATAAATTAGACACCTTAACTGGTTGAATGAATCACACACTAAAAATTCCTCTCTCCCCTTTGTCTCTCCACACAGTTAAAGTGTGAGAACTGGAATCTCTCCCATTAATTTGTGGCATTTTTTTCATCCCTTAACTCTAAATGTATATGTGTTTGTGTGCAGATACATGCACGTACAAGTGTACAGACAGCTTTCTAAGCACGTATGAGATTGCAGACTGTTGCTGTGTGACACTGGTGAATGTAAAGACAAACAGTTGTTGTGCTGGAGAGCTTCGGTACAGCCTCCCTGTATGCACCGTACAAGTCTGATGAGAGTTACCAGTTTCATACTGACACTGTCCTGTGAGCAGCTTGGGCTGATAGGGTGCTGAAACAACTGATCTAAAAGTATACCATCATCTTTCTCTGCCTTGTTTGGTTTTTTTTTTTTAAATTACATTTATCTAAATGGCTATTTAGTTAATGTTTCATCTTTAAGTTAAAAAATAGTAGGGGAAAGAAAACATTACTTTTAATCCAGGTTCTTCTAATTCTGGAGAAATGAAGTTAATATTTTGTTATCATTTTTCAGATCTGAACATTTCTTTCAGCTTGCATAATTAGACCTCTGTAATTAAGCAGCATACAGAATGGGCATTAGAATATTTGAATGAACATACAGAAAATGCCTTTTCCTGTTGTCATTTTGTCAGAAGCCAGCAAAATTTCTCTTGTACTGTTTCGGTTCCAAATACTTGAAAGAAATACCTTCCAGTAATTAATTTACTATATAGCTGATCTCACCTGTTACTCCCTTTGAAGAAAGGTCCTGCTTTTCCTGCTGATTTGTTCTTACTAGTGTCTTCAGGGGTACCAGAACTCACCCCTGTAAATCACAGATGTGATGATTACACCAGGGCATTCTGAGTGAGGAAAAAATAACTAAACTGAAATAAAACTAAGTGCAACTGTTTGACCTGATTTTATGAGGACGATGGTAGTTATTCATCCATTAATCCGAAATATATTGGTGCATCTTACAGAAAACACCTGAAAACTGAAAAAACCCTGCTATTGCTCTTGAACAAGTTTGAAATTAAGGAAAAGAAGACAGGTGAAACTATGTGAAGTGGAACTTCCACTTGCATACTTCACATTTTGTTTCTCCTAGAAGTTTTACGTCTAGCAGCAAGTTGGTACGAAGAGCTTGCTTTGCACGTGGGATTTATTTGCAGGAAATCTTGAGTGTAAGGACACTCTGCTCTTGCTGTGGACAATGGCAGAGTTGCAGGTATCTATTAAGGACATAACAGGGAATCTGAAAAGGCAGTGATATGTTGCTGTATCTTTCATGCTAAGGCAAGCTGAGGTGGTTTGTAATGGTAGCATGCAGGAGAAGGAGAGAATAAAACTGACCTGGAAAAGTCTTCATTCCTCTAAACATGCTCCTGGCTGCCATGTTACAAATGCCTTGGGTTCAGCTTTGCCTTTACAAGTGTTTATGGCCATAGTCCTCCAGACTGTGCTACCTTGTTTTGAGCAAAACCAGACATCCCAGCAACACAAGACCTGGTGCTTCCCGATATCCTCAGTTTTAAATTCTTACTGTCTGCTGCCAATAACTAGCTTTGGACAGGCTCACAGACAGTGTCCTCCTGGCATGGGAGCTGGGGGTCACTGGCTCTCATATTTGTCGCTTCAGCAAGGACTGAGAGGCTGGAGAGAAGCAGAGGCAAAGCAGCTCCTCTCCACTACCCCTGCTGACGTTGGCCAGTCTCGGTACGGCCACGCTTCATACAGTCACGTCCTCCTCTCGGGCTGGGTCTACACCCGTGGTGTTTCTGTGATGTACAGCTTCAGCTTTCCTCAAGCAAAAGGCCTGAATTTCATCAGAAACCCTAGCTTGACTTCACTTCTTCTGTGGATGTAAGATTTTTTTTTGTTATTATTTCCAGAATGCATCGCAGTAAGAATTTTAAAAGGAAAAATGTAGTTGGTGAGACATGAGTTCCAGGAAAACATCATGCCTGGAAATACAACAAACATAACGCCTTTTACCATGTCCCCTGCTCCTGAAACTGGCAAGAGGTGATGTTTTACACTCTTTGTGGTGAATGTGAGAAGGTTGTATTTTCCCTTGGATCAGGAAAGGTTTAACAGGGGAAGGTTCAGTGTCTCTTGGAAACCTCAGGCAAACCCTTTTTTTTTCACTTGCTGAAGTTTTTCCCCTTGCCTTTACATCATACCCGGGTGCCTGCTTGCTTTGCCATGATGCAAGGGCACTTCTAAAACCAGATCTCTCTAACTTAGAGGAGGTGTTGCTTCACCTTCAGTGTTGAATTAAGAAGGAAGGAGAAAGGACTGTTGTATTTAAAACTCCCCATGGGTTGAAGCCCCAGAGCTACACTGCCACTGTAAATAGGTGACAACCAAAAGACTATGTGACTTTACGCAGTTTTACAGAGCACATATGACATGGTTAGAAAATAAATGGACATGAAAGTATCTGTGGAGTATCTATTAGGTAAAGGTCAAACCAAAAAAGACTTCCTCTTTTTCATAATGAACTTTCATTTCATAAAATACTAAGTCAATAAATTAGATCGAAACTCTTTGGTCTTCTTGTAATTATGTATTACAGATTATCCCATCTATTAATTATCCATGAAGAGATCCAGTAATATAATAATCAGAACTGAATTATGCTCTTTGGGAGCTGAATCCCAGTCTTATAAATGAACTCTTTTCCTGGAAATTCTATTTTTTCATTGTTGCTGATATATGAATTCAGATCAGTCCTGTGGGAGAGAGGATTATAACATTTTTAAGAGGCAGAGGAAAAGAAAACTTCCACCACTAGTGAAATATGTTCATTTATTTCAGTTCACATGCCTTATACATGATATATTTCACTTAAACCCAAATTTTCTAGTTTGGATAAATCTTCACGATTGGACTTTATGACTTGGACGAAATTTACTTAGAGATTGGTGTTCACTTCTACATTTTTTTTTTTGTTGTTTTAAATTTTTTTTCTTAGAATAAACTGTGGAAAGGGCAAGTACCCTTATTAAAAATACAACCCCAGGAAGGCAGATTGAAGGCAATGTGAACAATTCCCATAAGAGATCTTCGGACTGTCACATTATAGAATGTTAATACAAAGAATTCAGGCATTTTCTCCAGCTATTAAAAGGAGCTTAACTTTCGATCAAGAGCCTAAGTTCAGCTGAATCTCTGTGACCTAGAATCCACCATGTCCTTTATTTACTAATAAATATGGGAAGGGATTGTTGTTATTTTATTGTTTCAGAATGACAATGGCCGTTTCTTTTGCCAGCCCAGGAAAGTAACCCCACATTACAGCCACTAGCGATAACAGTCCCCTGTATTTCCTCATCAATTACCTCGTCCTTAAAACATTCCGAATCATCATTTTAAATTCATCACATTGCTGCTTTTTAAAGTAATACCTAATGAATAAATTCCTGCCAGGTGGTGTCTGATATGCAGCTGGCAAAAAAAAATATTGAAGCAGCTGCACTTTAACAAGTAGCCTTCTTTTCACCCACTAACAAGCATCTGTCAGCTGGCTGTAAGGATAAGCAGGACGTGAATTTTGCTTGTAAATAAGTTGTACCTGTGAAAATCATGTGGTGCAGCTCTTCCCTCTGCAGGGTAATAAAGAAGGGGAAGGACCCCTTCGGGAAACTCTTCCAAGAAGTCTTTCAACTTTGATGTAGATTAAAGTCTAACCTAGATCTTCTACAGCCCCCCCAATGAGTGGACACTTTGCGTGTCAAAGCCTTCAAAGGACTGAGGCATTGAAGAACTTAGAAAAAGGGAAAAGAGGGAAACATGGATGTCCCCTTTATTTTGAGGGGAGGTAAGGCAGAAGTAAGGGGAGAGCTTTTATTCCTTGAAAAAGCAAAGGCCTTATGCGGAAGAAAATGGATTTGATCCTTCATGGAGACCATGCCGAAGCTTCTCCCAACCTGCACCTTTTAAGAGCCTTTCGCTGGCTCTTAAATGAATTAGAAATCTTCCAGAAATGATTTGAGGTTCCATGTTTAAACACTGGTTTCTCTCACAGGGCCACTGCGGCCCAAACTCAGATCATCTGCTTCCAGTGCCAGTATAGTCACCATGCTTCTCCTCTCCCTGTCCTGACAGCCTCTGATAAGAGGCAGCCCATAGCGCTCGTTGCCTTGTGAAGTTGGCTGGTATGTTAGTTGGGGCAATCAAGTGTACTCCTAGAAACCGGTTCAGGTGCTGCTCCAAGTCCCCAGACTTCTGTACGTTTTGAAGGGAGAGAAGAAACTCACTGGAGCAATGACTGTGCTCAGTGTCTCCAAAGGCTTTATTTTTATTTAAGAAGGCCTAAATTCTGGAGAGAGTCCAGAAACTTAGATAATGTCCACAGGAGGAAAGTTTCAACTCCTTCCTGCTTCTCTTTACCCAACCAAAACCTGGGGAACATCACCTGCAAATGTGTAGACCCTGGGCATGTGTCAGATAAAGAGCAGGGGCACCTGATACTGATGGCCTGCAACAGCACCCACCTCACGTAAATCCTTCTGCTCCACCCTTCAACCCGAATTGCCAACGTGTAGTCGGTCACCATCAGCATCAACCTGCTTGGGCAAGTCCTCCCCAGACGCTGCAGGGACAGGCCTTGCGCTGGCTGTCACACCCCACTGGTGTCTCAGGGACAACCATCCCGCTCTGCGGAGGTGCCAGCACTCGCAGGGCTTTCACACCTCTCACAGCATGCTCTTGGGCAGAGGAGATAGCAGAAAGCTCTCGATCTAACAAAAACCGTGTCATGGAGAAGCAGTTTTGAACACGTATAAAGCAAGAGCAAAATAAAAGAGAAAAAGTAATTGGACCACAGAGAGGATTGCCGAGTAATTTTCAAGCGTGATAAAGAATGACCAGAAAAAAACTGGCTGTAAAGACCAGGAAAGACTGGCTGTGCTCTCTGCGTGGCTCCGTGTGCCTCCCCTTCCATCCTTGGCACCCTCACCTTCCACCGCCTTCAGCCCAGCTCGTTTTGGTACGACCACTGCAGACACCCTATAAGCAAAGTCGTGCTTAAAGACCAGGACAGACGGTCTGCAGCCCTGGGGGGAAGCTTTCTGCCTACGCACAGGACACTTCCATCGCAACTGAGGGAAACAGGAACCCACCAGGAATCCTGAGGCAATCCCCATGGGTTGCTGCTGCGCAGTATCATTAATTGCAAGGATTGTTGCAACAGCTCATAGCTGGTGGAGGCAAAAATGCTTATATTCAGTCATCCTTTGGTTTAAGGAGCTTTTCTTTTGGCAGATAGGGTTCAGCTCTGCAAAGATAAAATGCTGTCAGTGTTCCTGACAAAAGGCAGATTTGAGGTCAGAGATCCAGTGTAAGCTTTCTTGTCTTTTTGCATAATGAAATACTCCGTGGGTTCTTCCTTCCTGGCAAGCTGCTAGTCAACAAAGCAGATGGTAATAAAAGTATTTCCACTAATAAATAGGAAAAATAGCTAAATGCCTGTGTATTCTCACTAGCCATGCAACTTTCTTTCTCATGATAAATTATATTCAAGAAAAAGTAAATATCAGGTCCTGAAGGTTACTTTAAATAAATAGGTAATTTAAATGCAACAGTAACTTCCTCACTGCTCGGTGTTTATTTTTAAAAAGACCGCTTATCAGGAGGCTGAACTCTCTCTCCTCTTGCACAGCATCTGAAGGCGCATTGCAAGGTCGCGAACTTCTAACGATGTGATTCAAAGGCTGTCCAGCCTTTTCTAAATCTAATCTGAACCAAAGATTCCCTAAGAAATTAGTACTCTCTAAGAGGGGAACTCGATCGAGTTTAAGAAGCTGGGAAGTGTGGATTTTTGCTTGCAGCATAGAAAACCAAATCTAGTCTGCGTCCGTGAGTGCATGATTGAGTATTCGAGTAAAGAATGGTAGAGAATTAGGTGAGGTTTCGATAGACTGATGACCCTTGCACAAGCTCCATCAACCTGAAAAACAGGCACTCTCAATTTCAAGCTGTTTGCTACCAGAATTGGGAAGGGCAGCCCCCAACGAGCCATATGATTCCTCTTGGACTTAACTGGACTATAAGTATGTGGGTTTAATCCTGCTCACCTGCTCAGGGCAAGACAAGAGGGAATTCACTTGCATTAAAAACTGTTACTGTAGATACAGATCAATAGATAGATGCAGACACACGTGTGCACAGAGCACCGTGGGTGTAACTCCATCCGTGGCAACCCAGGAAGCTTTGTCGTGTGCTCAGCAGATTAAGATTTGCAACCATCGCGTTTTCCAAACCCCGTGTTAAAATTGTTGTGGAAGGGAAGCAGCAAAAGCGTTTGTGAGGTTTGTTGTCTCGTGGAGGCAAGAGTTTGAGCTCTGTCTCCGTTCTCCAGCCCGGGGAAGCCTGTTTGCTTTATCTGGGCCCTCTTTTGGCTTTGTTTTTACTTGGAAATAGATCCGTGTTCAGTAGTAGAGTATGTTTTCTATTCAGATTTTCATTCATAGCCACTTACCAGCTCAAGCAGCTCAGCAAACTGTAGGCATGGTTTACCTGCAGCTTCTTAGTGAAACATAAGCACAGTGCTGATACCCAGGTGAGACTTCCACCAGGTTTTTTCCCTTGAGCAGTGCAGGGAAAGTTGCTGTCCCTTGCTTTGGCACTTTGCAGTGTCCCTTGGGACAGGTGGGAACATCAGTTGGAAGCCGCCTGAGTTAAAGTTGCCATTACCAGCCCTGGTCTTGCACTGCCAGGGGTTTCCCGGCGGTATTTCAGTGCTAGGGAGCAAGCGAGGCGAGGGATTGCCCTCTTAGATACAGCAGGAGCCCTCAGAGACCTGCTGGTATTTGAAGCACATGGTCTTTTGACCCAGCAACATCAGCTTACAGGAGTGCATCGCTCAGGTCGTGCTTGGCCTTTTCTCACAGTTAGGGCTTCAAAGGTACCATTAAATTTTCATCAGAGCACTCTGAGGAGGTGCCGTTGGTAACTTGGGAAATGTGAATTAACATACCCCTGACGGGTCAGGCTCCTTGGGGTCACGTGCATAGGAAAAGGGGAGCCTGTTTTCAAATGCAGGTTCGCTTCAGCCTTTGCTTTACCAGATTGTCCAGGATGGGGAGGCTTCCCGAGGCTGATTTGCTGAGAGTTGCTGTTATCGATGGTACAGGGATCATTTCGATTGCTGGGGTCTTTCCCCTTCCTCACACAACCCGTGGATAACAGCAGCTGCTCCCTCTGAGGATGGAGCATCCGAGGATGCTGTCTCCACTTTGTCTTTCCTCCTTTAAAGCTCTTGCTCAGTAAAAGCTGAGTTTAAACTCTCCGGTTTAAGCATTACTTGTGTTGCCAACAGAAGCTTCATTATTATTTATGAACTTATAATTCTATAACTTCACCTCAGATAATAATTCAACATCTTAGAGAGGTTTTCTAATGCTGTTTTTGTATAATTTATTGCAGTCTTGATATTATTTTACCATTAAAATATAATATTACTCCCTACTTTGATTATAATGATTTATATTTCTGTTTTTAAAGTTGCCCGTCTAAGACTCGGAAAGACATGAGCAGAGCAACAAAATGGTTTATGACTCCTTGTGATTATCAGGAGTTTATCCCAAGGAATTCAGTAGAGTTTCCTTTAGGGACATTGTGCTCTTTATGCCTTACAGGAGTGCTGCTGATGTAGTCACTTTTTATTCTCCCAGTACTCCCGAAGATGATGCAGGAATCAGTCCCTGTCTTTTCAATGTTTTTGAAGGAATTCCTGACCCCTTCAAGCTCCCATCTGCCACAGATTACCTCTTTGCCCAGTTGGGAGGTAATCAGCTACCCAGCTTCACGCCATGCTGGTTTTCTTGCTGTAGGTAGCACAGGCAGCGACTCCCACCCTTCATCCCCAGGCCTGGCTCAGGATTCGGACACGGCTGGTGAGGATACATCCCACACACCCTTCGTGGTCTTACGGTGGCCTTGCCAGGGAGCACTGCTTTAGCCGATGGCCTCTGAGTGTTCCCGTTAGAAAACCTGCTCACAGAGGTGGATGAGTTTGTGGTGCCTACGTTTGGCAGGTTCATCCATGTCAAAAGCTGAGCAGTGGTCCGTTCCTGGTAAGCTGGTTTACCCCATCTTTTAGTCTGAGTTTTCAGACTGCTACCAACCCTCATCTGTGCCCAGTAGGATTGTAGCTGGTGTTATGTTCTTTCCTCTGCAGTTAAGGTTTTATAGCAGCTGCTGGAAAGCTAATGTCTCAGCAGGAGCATTTTTACAACCTGTACAGCAGTGCATCTCTAGTCTGTCAGGAAATGTGTCTTTATGGTCAGGAAAGTGCATCCACCACTCCTAGCTCTTTTTGACATGAGTAGTTGTGCTAAAAATTTTCATGAGGATCTTCCTACCTGCTGTGTCAGTGAAGCTCCCTCTCTTTCTGACATTCTCTGGCTATGTTGCAACAAATATCATCGGAGACAGAAAGCCTGCAAAATCACCAGGACCACCTCTGTCCGAGCACAGCTCGTGTAAGTGCCATGTCCAGAGGAGCTGTTGCTCCCCCTCAAGAGGACATGGCCCAGTATGTCCTGTGGAAGCAAACAGAGACAATGATACCCTGCACAAAAAGAACTGCTCTGATATTAAGTCAGGCCACTGAGCCATTTCAGCATTTCTTGTGTTTTTCTCTCAGTATGAAAGGAAACGGCCACAGAAATCAAATAAAACAGAATGAACTTGCAGGATGTAGCGTGTGGGCTCTGAGGGGTTTCTGTCACTGCTTCATATTACAGTATCGTATAAGATCTGGTTAGAGTTAAGTATCCAGTTAATTAATAAACTGTCCAGCTTTTTAATCATACAGATATCAGGAGTTCTTCCTACTGCATGTGGAAGGCAAATTAAATTTTCACCATCCGCCTTTCTGTGGTCCAAGTCCTTTACAACCTGTAATGCACGTTTCTTCTTCCAATTATGTGGAGTTTTTGGAAGACGAGCCCAACCACTGTTTTCAGTCTCGGGCCCCTGGAAGCTTTCCTACTGGAGTTTCTGCTCCATAGACTTTGTGAGAGTGCATCAAAATGTCGTGCTAGTGACCCAGCAGACTTCTGACCCATAACGTGATGCACACCTCCTGCCATTCGCCCTACTTAGCAGTGGGAGGGAAGAGAAGGCACTTTCCTCAGCCGTGGCAAAATTACACTGATCAGAACTCGAGGACAGGCGAGTGTCATGAAGAGGTCTGAGACAGACACTCATCATCATCATCTCAACTGCTGTTGAGATTAAGATGCTTCTTCAAATCCAGGGACAGAGGATATGAATGTAAATGAGGATTTATTATCTGGATGTCTTCCAAAATTAAGAATTGTATAATAACTATAAATTACAAGCAGCAGTCTCTTCTGAAATTACTCCTCTCGCTTTACAAAAGCACTAACTTGCTTTGCATGTGCCTTTTTATGTAACTGGGGAAAAAGACTACTCTTAAAATAGTTTATTGTAAGGAATATAATAGGATCCATACTACGGAAAGCAAATAAGATAAACTGTGTACAAAAGGGGAGGAAAGTCATTTTACATTCTTCTGACTTTTTATAAACACGGGAATTCCCTTCCCTATGCCTTCGGAAGAAGTGGTGCACGGGACTGGTCTTACTAACTAGTCTCTAACAGATGAAACCAGGTAACAACTCTGCAGAGTCTTACACTTGTCTGCTAGACTTGACAGTTCATACTTAGCAGTGATTCAACCGACACCACCCAGTGAGCTTAAAAATGAGGCTGTCACACTATGTAGGGAGAAGTTTTATTCATAGAGATCTGTATGGAAGGAGCATTTGTAACCAGTCTGCCCTATTCGACATGTTTTGACTGGCAGTATTTGCTTTGTGTTCACAGCAATAAAAAACCTTTTTATTTCAGTGCATCATGTTTTATTAACACTAATCTATAAAATATTTTCATTATTTATCCTAAAATACCATGATTCGATACATGCTGCGCGAGAATACATTTTGTTACAGAAATATCCGATTACAGACACATTGTGTTTGGAATCTGTATCTCATTTATCTTTCTTGATTTTATTTTATTTTTTCCTATTTGAGCAATAAAAGGAGAAAATTGTGTCTTAGCACGCGGGTATAACAGCATTTTATCTTAGAAATAGCCTGAGCATATTCCCACACCACGTTCTTGCGGGGAGATTGCACCATTCTAAATTCAGGTGTCCGGGTGAAAGTAGTGAGAAGGCTGATTTAGGGAGACTGTTAATTTAAAATAGCTGCTTAAAGTGTCATTTAAGAACAGCGAGGAATATAAGGGGTGCTCAGGTTTTTTTCTCCTTTCCAAGTATTCAGCTGCTTTTAGGCCAGAACAGACGTTGCTGTGAGCGGGAGTGAATTCTTTTTTAACATTGACAATTGGTACATCCCAGACCATTTTACTGTATATCGTCCACATGTCTATATGGACAACCCAAGTGAGTACATACATAGTATGGAAAAAGTCTTGCTGTTTATTTAAAGTATGGCTTTTCGCTGAGGTCACTGTTGGAAGCAGACCATGTTGTGCTCATGTGCAGTAGGAAGGACGGCTCCCTGATTTCGCTGAGCTGATGATGTTATTAATGGCCTGTGTCCCACTTTACATTTTCTTATCATATAGGAGCATGAATTTCATGAATTGCAAACTTCCCTGTTGGAAAAAGACTTCAGGTCATTTGTTCAACTGCATGAATTGTCCTCCCAGGGGGAAGATGGGACCCAGCAATGAATCTCATGCCCTCCCAGCGTGAGAAATCACAAGTGGTAGCCAGCCAGCCCTCCCCATTGCTTTTGCACAAAGTGTTTCCTACAGAACCAGAGACAAGGGAAGAAGTGATGTCCAAGAAGGACAAATGTTTTTTTCCTTCCAATTCAGCCTCTTTCTCTTGGTTCCTAGCAGTACTTAGTGTCACAGTGGTGGTGTCCTGCACCAAGAAGCAATCAGATGGTTAGTGCCCCAACCCATACCTTGATTTGGATTATAATAATGTTACTTAACAGTCTTTAAGTAACATTATTAGGTATTAAGGGGCATTAATGTTGTTCAGCTTCAGGTATTGAGATGTCTGTTGGTCCCAACAACCCCTATCTAATTCATACTGTGGCTCATGGTCCTTCCCTGATGGCCAAACCATGTAGAAGTTTATGAGTCTGTGCAACTTTTGCTTCAGCATAGCTGGATCTCTTTAATCAAAATACACTTTGGTTTGAAATAATAATAAAAAAAAAAGCAGCAACCTTGTTTCCCTCATAGCAACACTGTGTAAGTGTGTAGTCTTCTGAAACCTTCCTCCTCCTTCCACCTTCTCAGAGAGCCATACTCCACCACCACCATCCAGTTCTGATTTCCTATTAGAGCTCAGTCAGTAAGATTTGGAGTGCACATTGATAAGACTGGAACTGCGTAGGACAGACACTGCCTCAATTAATGGGAGCTGCAGATACAGCACTCACACTTGTTCCAATCCAGAGGCTGCTTTTCCTGTGTGCACAAGTGCTGGCTGGGATTTACAAGTGCAGTTTGCATGTGGACAAAACCAGTGCTGAAACTGGTTAGCTATGCTAACCAAACTCATGAGAGTTCATCCCACTTTACTGCATAATAATAGTTGTTAAGCCGTGGTCATACAAAGGTTTATAACATTATAGCCTTCATTTTCAAATTTAATAGAAAAAGTGAAACTAGAAGGTGTTTTTTTCATCACTTAAAAAGCAAATGTAAAGACTGTTGGCAAAAAGAGATGTTTTTCCTTTCAGAATTCTGTTCTTTTTTTTAAAGGTACAGCCTAAGCCTAGTTTTACTGGCAGGGACAGGTTCAGAATATTAGAAGTAGAAACGTGAAAATCTTTTCAATTCCTAATTTATGTGGAAAAGATGCTTTTCAGATAGATAACTTTTCTCTTAACATTTCTGATAGCAGACAGCAGTTTATTCATGTGAACACAAAGCATTAAATCCTGTAAATGTATTTATCCAAATATGTAATTACCTTCTTTTCCACGTTTTCCTCACCGATTACGTGGATGCAAATATGGTGAGATTAATATGAAGTGCTATGTACCAAGAAATATGGGGCTGGGTGTAGAATGTCTTCTTAAGGAATCTTCTCCTTGAAGGAGTATATAGTCAGTAATAAATCAACATGCTGCAGGGTTACTTGAGGCAGCTGTATTTCCATCCCAGAATACAGAACCATTTTATTTAAATGAAATAGCTGATTTAAAGGAAGAATGTAAAACTTGAAATGACAGTTAAGTCATCCCACCCCCAGGGGAAATTTAGATGTACCTGGATGCATTAAGAGTTTCAGCACTGATTTTTTTTTTACCCCCTCAAAGCCACTGCAATTTCAGATACACTCTTGGAAGTCTCAAATGAAGCATATCTGTTCCCAACAGCATATTTGTCTTGAGAGATGGTAAAAGCCTGTCGTCACTGTTGCCAATAATGTATTTCTCGTCAGGTCCACAGAATCACAGAATGGGAGGGGTTGGAAGGGACCTCCGAAGACCATCAAGTCCAACCCCCCTGCCAGAGCAGGACAAAACTAGAGCAGATCACAGAGGAATACATCCAGACAGGTCTTGAAAATCTCCAGAGAAGGAGACTCCACAACCTCTCTGGGGAGTCTGTTCCAGTCTCAGTTATCCTTACAGTAATGAAGTTCTTCCTCATGGTGAGGTGGAACCTCCTGTACTCGAGCTTGAGTATGTGGGTTCAATCCTGCTTACCTGCCCAGGGCACAACAAGATTGAATTCCAGATTGGTCCAGTATGACCAGTGTTGCCTTGTGGCCGCTCCCGTAAGAACCTTAATTCTTAACACTTTAACCCTTTCCATAAAGATCATGGCAAAATTGCTGGGGCAGACACGTGTCAGTCTTGAAGAAGTACATGGAAGTCACAGGAGCAGAAGAAGTTTAACTGTCTATTTATTACACCTAAGGAATCACAAGATCAGTCCTCACGTTTAAAAATATCACTTGGCAAATGTGATATCACTACCTGTCTTCCACTGAGGACTGTCCTCTGTGTTACAGTGGTCAGTAGAAGCACCCAAGTGTTACCTGCTGCTGTTTATTTTTCTTCTATCTTTACAAAATGGCAAACAGGATTTCAAATACTAGCCCTAGGTAGCATCTTTGATGCAGGAGTCAAAACCTTAAACTACAGGAAAGCATAAAGCATCTTCCAAAATAGGTCTCATGCTTGTCTCAAAAATAATGATCCCTGCTATGGAAAGTGCTGGTGGCTTCTTGCTGCAGACCTTCGGGAAATTTACGGGTGTTTCATCAGCACAAGTGACTTCAGAAGAACAGCTCATATTTGCATAGGGGTATTCGATCTGTGCATAAAAGAAGCTGAGAGTTTTTAAAGATTTATATCTCCCATAAAATGATGTTAAATTAAAAGAGGTTCTGATTAGTGCAGTGACCCTAAAATATCTTCCTGCCTTGCCACGGTTAATGAATTGTTTTGGCCGATTCAGCTAACATTTATTTGGTCCGTGGGACACAGGCACCCAAACACGAGACTCAGCAGCAGCAGAGTGAAATCTTCACCCGTGCCAAGAACCCTCCTGAAGGGCTGTGCCAGTCCAGGAGGCAGAGTCAGCCTCTGCGTCCCTCCTGCCTTGAGACGTGTGGCTGTGCCCCAAATGCCACTTGGAGGTACGGCCAGGAGTGACATTCAGGATATAATCCCTCCATAGGGCAGACGCGAGAGCTACGGATCGATTCTCGTTATTCTTCACTCTCCATTATCTCCCACGTCTCCCATCTCTTGCTTGGGCTAGAAGAAGGAAGGTGGTAGAGAGGCAGGAGACTGTAGAGATGTGGGAATTTTTTAAGAACATAAAAAATTGAGTCTCCCATCACGCACCGGTTTCAGCCTGTGGTACTTTTGTCTTTCTATATTCGCTGAAAACTGACAGCAACTGCAGAAGCAAACGGCATGATCGTTTCCATAGGTGCTATAGCACTTCTTCACAGCCAAGAGAGATTATAAAAAACCCTAACACGCAGAGTCCCACCAGAATTAATCCCTGCAGGAAGAAAGGCTTTTCAGAAATCTCTGTCACATCAATTTTGCACTAAGGCAAACAGAAGTAGACAAGGAAGGAATTTTCAAATAAAGTTTTGTTTGTTTGACCCTGATGGAGTCAGTGTTCGACACCGGGAAAAAAATGTGCCCAGACTTGCAATGTCCTGTGAAGTTTAAATCAAATGATGCTAAAATTGGTTGCCTGGCCTGTGCCATCGAACTTGGGCTTTCATTGTAAGCAGTATCAATCAAATTCTTTCTCAATTGACCCTGATTTTCTGTTTCACTGCATGTAAAATATACAGAAAGTCTCCCGGTGAAAGCTCCTCTCAACAGATTTCCTCCAAGGTTTTGCATTTCTGTGTGGAATGGGATGTGTAGAAGAAAGAAAGGAGGGGGAAAATGAAGTCTCTGAGTTCCCGAGTCCCTGCTCTCCACTGGGATTCTCGGGCGAGATACGGATTTATTTCTTGTCTATGTATAACCACCTGCTGAAGACCAGGGAAAGTATCATCTTCCTATGTGAAGGGCTTTCTTAAACTAGTGGGTAGGAAGCAGAGAACCAAGGCAAAACACTTCGGCACAGATGTTACTTGTCTTAAGATGACTTCCCCCACTAGCTGCCTGCTAACAGCTCTGCCCCAGACCCGCGTTTTCCCTGGGCACCTGCAGCTGCCACTACTCAGACCTGGTCTAGTTGTGGGGTCTTCATCCATGCAGAGTCCACAACCCAACTGGACATGGTCCTGGGCAGTCTGCTCTGGCTGCCCCTGCTTGAGCCAGGAAGGTTGGACTAGATGATCTCCAGAGAGGTCTCTGCCAAGCTCAGCGGTTCTCTAGTGAATCCTGCAAACACAAAGCTGATTTTCAGGCTCAGAACAAGAACTGAGGGACTCGGTGTTAAGGTGAAAGAGGAAATGGTGAAAGCAGTTGTGTTGTTGGAGTGTGATATAAATGCAGGGTCCAGCATCACGTGCTGCTCTCCACCACAGCTACACTTCTCAGAACATAATCTCATTTAGCACACACCATACCTCTGTGTTTAGCAGCCGTCTGAAAAGCCTAAATTGTGTGAGAACACTTCATTATCAAATTAGACTTTCTGTGAAACCAGCTACATTATGGGCTGTTTAATCCTCAAATTATTCATCTCAAAATGTGCTTTGCAGTCATGGAAGGCTGTCTTAATTTTTAAGGATTCCCTCAGCATGTCTATTCTGGTTTTCTAGGCTGCTTGATTTATTTATTTTCATTATTTTTTTGTCCAAAGGAAACTACAAGTCTGTCATACACAACTTTAGTGAGGTTTACCCCACTGGAGACATGAAATGGATTTAAGAAAACATGACGCACTGGCAACACTTTCACACACAGTAATTCAGATATTGGCAGGAGTGAGGAACATGCTCTTCCATCACATCTGATTGCCAGTCCTGGGCCCAGTTCTTGCAGTGTTCACTCATAGAGAGGGACCTTCTCGAAAACAATTGCAAAGAAGCACCTAGTCAGGATCACGGTCCATCTTGGGGTCTGTTGGCTGTCACTCAAAACCCTCCTGAAATGTCTGTCTGATGGTCTGTCTCTGACACTGAGCCAACTTCAGTCTTGCTTCTTCTTCTCAGGCTTGCAAGTATTCCATCAGTTAGACCGAGCTGAATTTTCTAATAAAATTAGTTCTTATTTTCTCTGTTTCTATTATCTCTGCAAGTTGGATATTCATAAACTAGAGGCAACCTAAAAAATGAAAGTCTTAAATTTCTCACAGCTTCCAAATACTGTAAATTGGTACTGCTTAGACAGTAGGTTTGGATAAAAGGAGTGTTGTCATCTGGTTGTTAGGGAACAACCCACTTGAGACAACAGGACTAAGGAAGCCGGTTTTTTAGATGATGGTAACTGGTGTGTGTTGGCTCAGACCATCTGAAAAATCTGGCCCAAAATGTCAGTAAACATCCCAGGTTCCCAGAAAATAATGAAGGTCTGCTCATCTTTCTGTCAGAGCCCCAAACTGTTGGATAGCTGTATATATCAGGGAGGATAACGCTTGTGTGAAGGTGTTCAAATTACTAGGCTGGGTTTGGTTGAAATCTTTCAATTCAGTTATTAGCAGAAAGAAAGTCTGAACACCTTTCTCTTCACACTTCTGGAGTGCTCTGGATTACAACACACCATTGGTTTTAGGCAGAGCTCATGTGTGACTTGGGTCCCTCACCGCTTAGGAGCACAACCTGCACACGACGTGTAACCTTGGGAGAAGCTGGTAAACGTCGAATGCATCGTCATTGTCCCCATGGAGATAAGGTGCTGGTTCTTTGTTCAGTAACACTAGAGAAACAAGGTATGGCCTGTTGCTCAGATCGGTGGTGTCAAAAGACTACATGCCATTAAGCAGAAAAATCTTTTCATTATTTTGAAGTTTGTATTTAATTAACTACAGTTATGAACAGTATCTGGTATTTTTGAATCTGGTATTTTTGGATGTTACGTGCCCACTGAATTCATGTCCAGTGACAGGACAAGGGGCAACGGGTGCAAGCTGGAACAGAGGAGGCTCCATGGACTTAAGTTGCGTCAGGGGAGGTTTAGATTGGATATTAGAAGGTTTAGATTGGATATTAGGAAGAAATTCTTCACTGAGAGGGTGGTTAGACACTGGAACAGGCTGCCCAGGGAGGT